>JBCJKH010020487.1:0-10069 GCA_039877255.1 Loriculus beryllinus | reverse complement strand
CACGTGTGCATGTCCGGCTGGAGCAGTGGGTTATAATCCTGGATTCGCTTCCCTCCCAGCAGATGCTCACTGACTGCTGTGCCCTGTCTAGACCTTGTGTCCTGCATGTTCTTGGCTTGCTGAGTCTGGCCCTGGGCAATGCCCGTGCACTCCAGCTGCAAACCAAGTGTCTGGTGCCACTCTTGGCAGCGGGAGCTACACAATCTGCTTGCTCAGGCACTGCACTGGCTCTTGCTTTCTAAATCTTCCATGACAGCTGTTGAATACACTTGTATTATTTCACCACCGTGCACTTCATTGTTTTCTCTGAAACACTACTGATGGAGGACATCAGCACAGTTCTGTGCTAGAGCCCAAGTAGTAGACATGAGAAGCAAACGTATAAAAAACTGGAGAAACTTAATGCAGATCCTTATTTCAGTTTTCTTATGCATCCAGAAATCAAAAGACTTTATCAGTGTCTTCTGACCTCTTCTGGACCCAGCTCTTAGTCTAGAACTATTGCCTCCCCTTTGTCTCCTTTCCAGAGGACCACTTGGGTAGCCTTTAACTCCATTGTTAACTAAGCTGCTGGAGGGGCAGCAGCCCACCAGGAAGGGTGAATTCCCTGTGGAATTATGCTGCCTAATGTCTGCTGATTTTCTCATTTGAAGAGGTGATTATCCCATAGTAGCCTCTGACCACTCTGCCTTTGCCATCCCTTGGCAGTGCTATGGAAATCACAGTTAAATGATGTGCCGTAATTTTACAATCATCTCACCCCCCAAAATAAATCAGAGCACCTCTCACAATTGGAAGCTGACGCACAGCTCCCTGCGCTGATTCGTCCCATGGTGCAGGATGAGTCCTTGTTTGGGATTTACATTTTGGAAAATAGATCTATGAATCCCCACATTGGAGCTGACTCACCACAGAGCAGCTTCAAATCCACAGCATTTATTATCTATACAGACGTCCTGTTGTAATCCACGAGGTCCCTGTTCAGCCCTCCTGGGCTAAGCCACGCATCTGGAAATGTGAGATTCTCCCTCTTTTCCCCAGGCTGGATCTTGGGGTGTTTCCCCTCATGTAGCACAGACTGCTCCCAAGTGTTGGACCCGATGAAGCTGCAGTTCCTCTGTTGGTCCCTCCTGGGTCACCTTGGTGTGGGTGGACTCGCACAGACATTGGTCAGCTTTGGTGCTGTTGGGGAGGCAAAGGACTTTCCTCCAGAGAAATGAGTAATTGGAAACTTCAGCTAGAATGGGATTCCTCCCCTTGGTTTTCTCTTGGTATAATTCAGAATCACACTGGGGGTGACTGATGTCATAGAAACTGGAAACCACACTGGGCCAGAGCACCCGGCTCAGTGTCCTACAGCGATTTTGTGTCTTCATTTCTTGTTTTCCTGACGATGGGAGCACATCTGTTAAAATGCAGGACCTGAAGCTCCACTGGCAGCATGAAAACATTGCATCATGCGAGTGAACAGCACAGCTGCCAGGGAGAGAGCTCAGCCCTTCAGGAACGTGTCCTGATGACCTAGTCCTGTGCAAGCAGATTGGTTCAATCCTGGGTGTAAGTGCCTGGGTATCAGACTGCTGCGTTTTAAACATCCAGCTCCAATAAATGCAGCTGAACCGAAGAGTGCAACCCATCGTGCTTGGGGCAGAGAGAAAGTCGAAGTCATGGTGTTGCTGACACCACTATTATACTGTGATTAAAATATGGCTTTTGATTAGCAAACAGATGGATTTTGATCTGCAGCACAAGCCTGAATGAATGCGTTGCCAGTTCTTGAAGCGATTTGTGTTCTTGGAATCAGAGTAGCAAACAGTAACAGATGTGAGTACATTGAGCTGTCAAGAGCTTAATGGAGTAAAACGGAGATCACTAACCAGTTTCAGAGAAGGGTTAAGGGGATCCCTTTTTGAAAGCTAATTATTTAGGACAGAACACCTGCCATTGGGCAGCAGAAGATACCAAGAATTAACCATTCTCTCGCATGAATTCTCACTCTGCCACATGTGCTTGAAGTGATGGACAGAGCTGCAGCTCAGGATTAATTGAGCTTTCAAATGTGGAGAGAGTGGGAGAAAACATTCATCTGGGTTATTAGCAGCCGTGGCAATGATACAGCACAGCGTAACACAGCATCCTTTCTGGTAGTACCAAACACTGCCTTCTAACTTCTTCCTTAATTTAGGACTTTGATTTTTTAAACTCCACATAATCTTCCTTACTCCTTCCCAGAGGGAAGTGCCCCACATACTGAATGAATCCATGGAGGGGCAGCCACAGAATTAGGCTCTCGCTTCCCCTGTGGAATGTTGCAAAGTTTCTCTTGAATTTTGTTCTATTTTTGTTAAACCTACACAGTGGTTTTTATCTATAAAGTAAGTTTTACTGACTCTGCACTCCCAAAGCAGATACCTAAACCCCCCAGTGATTATTGGCCACCTCCACTGCCGTAACTATTGCAGCTCTTGCCATAGAAAACAAGCATTTGAGGTAGAAGAATCAGTAGGAGAGCTCCGAGCACTTTAAAGAACAGCACTCTGAGCTAGTTAAAGAATAAAACAGTTCAGGGAGTTCTTTATTCTTCTTTCACTCATTATTTTCTAGCAAAAGGAAAACTTTTCCTGCAGGAATATCTTGAGGTTAATGCGTTGGAAGGATTTGGTGTTTGTGTTTGGTGTTTATTATATTCAGCCCAGTGAATATGGAGCAGGTCACTGGGCCTTTATGTGATCTACCAGAAAAGGAGTAAAGCGACTTGCCTTGTGTGTGCAGTTGAAAGTAAACCTCAACCACAGCATGTGCTAGGGAACAAATCAAGCACGGGATGGTTCCGCAGTGATCACTGCTGCCCACTGGAACAAGTGCTGGTTAGGAGCTGTGTTTTCTCCAGGACACATCCCAGAAGGATAGGATGGTTTGGGTTGGAAGGGACCTGACAGCTCATCCCCTTTGACCCCTGCTGCGGGCACCACAAACAGTTCATTTCAAACCAGTTACTCTCACTCTTCTTTCCATCCTCCCTGCCACGCTGGGGGGAGGATGCGCTTGGGCTGGGTCCATGCCTTGCCGCTGCCTCAGTTGACATAGTATCCATGTCCCTGCATGTGTCCTTGTGTCTGAGGGTCTGTATGTCCATGTGTCCATGTGTCTGTGGGTCTGTATTTCCATGTGTCTGTGTGTCCATGTGTCAGTGGGTCTGTGTGTCCGTGTGTCAAGGTGTCTGTGTGTCCGTGTGTCCCTGTGTCTGTGTCCATGTGCTGCAGCTTCCCCAGGCTGGGGGACAAGGGTGTTCCTGTGCTGGGAGCAGGATGAGCGCGGGGTGCTGCTGCAGCCGGGCAGGCCGGTGGCTGCGGAGCACAGCACGAACAAGAGCCAGCTAAGCAGAAAGATTGGCCTACATTTCCCCTCCTCCTGGTGGAAGGCACGCGGGTTTCTATGGCAACTCGTGTTTTCTGCTGTCAGGCCCTACTGACTCACTTCTGGGAGCCGGAGAAGGAGCATTGTTTGCTTTCCCTGCCAAGGCTCCTCTCCGCAGCCCATTGCACTCGTCTGCATGGGGCTGGGTTGTGTCTGGGGCTGGGGCGGCCCTGCAGGACCAGGGCAGGGCCTCAAGGAGAGGCGGTCAAACATTGCAGCATCCTCCAAATGGGTCCATCGCTAAAATACTGTGTGTGGCTTTGTGGTGAGCTCCCTGGATCACAGCCTCCGTGGGCATGGGCCTTCCATGGTCTCATCTCATCACCCGTTTTCTAATTGGGAAACATTCATAGAGGTACAGGTTTGATCTTCCAGCAGAGCCCTGGATGCTGAGTAACCATTTTTCTCTGCAATAGTGGGGGAGCTTTGCATCCACATCCCTCAGGCTCCGCTGAAATTCCAGCTATTACACCCCAGAGAACACTGAGCGCTCACAGGACCAGCAGTTCTTCTCATGCTTTTTCTTTTGCCTAATCACAACCATATGGTGCCCTTTAAGGGAGATTATCTTTACATTGTTAGCTCTGAAATGCAGCTTCTTCAGCTTTGCAAGGTCACAGCATCGAGCAAGTTAAGGCAGGAATAAACTGTTAACGCAGCATGACCTTGGTCAGTCAGTTAATCTTTCCCTACCCTATTTATGCCAGTGAAAGAAAAGCCCATCCCCATGCACTGCAGAGTGCTTTGAGATCCGGGGATGAACGGTTCCTCCAAAGCCAGAGGATGAGTTATTTAAGCCTGGATAGTTTGCTCGGCAAAGGAATACAGATGAATTTACTACGATTGTCTGTGTGTTTACGTGTAGCTACTACTGCCACTGGTTGCAGGGATGAGCTGTCAGTACAGAGCAGGCTGGAGTCTGCAGACCCCGTGTGATGCTGCTCCCATTTGTGATTCACGCCGCTCCAGTGTAGGAATGACCGTGAGGGATGTGAGGGCTCGAGCAGCAGCAGCACTGCTACTACAGGGAGTAAGAACCTTTTGAAAGACTTATGTCAGCACTTTCTGTAGAGCCCCTGATTAATTACACTGCAAGGGGAGGCAGGCTGGGATGCAGCCAGCACCGAGGGTCACAGCATGTGCTGTCAGCCCAGCACGTACCCTACAACACCGTGTATGTGTGGAACGTAGGGAGGCAAAGGCTCATCCCTCTGGTTCCGTGTTGCAACTGCAGCTCTTGGTGGGGAAACCTCATCTAAAATAGGCCATAAATGGGTTTTCTGGTTGTTGCATTCAGCTGCATTACACAGTGAGAGGCACTGACTTAGGTTTTGGGGTGCTGAATAACGTATGTGCACATCACCTCCTGAACTAGACTGTGGTAGGTCAGTTGCTCTGGCCCTCCTCAGAACAGATCCAGGCAAACTTTAAACTTGATTTTAGTGTCTGCTTTAAAAAAGGGGGGAGTGTCTTTTCTACTATGGTGTGATGTCAGTGAGGTTTTACTTTACAGTGACCAGTAGTGTTATGCTACTGCAAGCACAAAGCATGATTTTTAGAGCTGCTGATCCTTAAAGCCTGCTTTTGCTATCATTTCATTTTCATATGGCCATATATTACAACGTGGAAGTGTTCAACACAAGATGAGTACATACATGAGAAAGGGAAAATGGTACTTTTATGAACCATGCAGGTGTTTATCATGAGTCTAAATAGACCCTTTTTTTTCAGAGCTTTTGTCAAAGTCAATTGGTTTGTGCCATTCAAACCCCTCTATTTTCACATGTGTATTCATAGAATACATTTCAAACCAAAATAGCAGGTTGACATCTAAGTGTTTGCACTGCCATTGTGCAGGACTTTGTCTCGCTGCATGGCTTAAGCCACATACAGACGGTGATGATGGGTTTGTCATTTCCTGACAAGCTTATTTGATTTTTGATGCTCTGCATCTTCAGTGACTGTAGCAAGCAGGGCAGGATGTGTTCATCATCCCCTTGTGCTGGGTCAGCTTTGGTTAAATCATCCAAAGCAAGAAACATCTATTGTGTTCTTCTGCTGAGTCCTCACTTTATAGGAACTTGCAGGGAGCAGCAAGTATTTTTGCTCCCATTTTCTCTAGCCCAGTTTCTGCATTCCCAGAGGTCACAGCTTCCGAGAGGAGCCTGATGGATCAGAAATGTGGCTCTGAACCGGCCCAGTCAGCAGCGCTGTGATCGTGTCACGGCCTTATGGACATGGAGACAGAGCTCACTCCTCAGGCAGAGATCTCACATCTCTGTGGGGAAGGACCCAAAGCAGGGACCAACCTCTTCTTACGTGGGGAGGACACAGGGTGGCCTCTCATACAGCACCACTGGCTCTCTGTGCACCAACACCTTGCTTAGTGAATCAAAGCTAAATTACCACGCACCCCTCTCCATTGCCCAGGCAGATGAGGTTCATTCACCCAAACCCTCATGTACCCACTTCTTTCTTGGCTGTTTCACCAGCACATTCTGTTTGGTTGGTTTGGTTTTATTTTACTTACACACCTTTTAGCGGTTTTGCATTGAAGACAAGGACTAATGTGTTCATAGAATCATAGAACCCCAGACTGGTTTGCGTTGGAAGGGTCCTTAAAGCTCATCCAGTTCCAATCCCTGCCAAAGGCAGGGACACGTTCCCGTAGAGCAGGCTGCTCTGCAGTGCATGCAGGAGCTGAGCAGTCTCAGACAGAGACTGTTCCCCCTCTATTGCTGCAGAGTGGTAAGTACAGCGTCACTGACAGCCACCTGATGGGCTGATCCATCCAGGAATGTTTGCAGAATTGAAATTACCTTCGCACACAACAGTGCCGGTGTCAGAAAAGAACAGAAACCCCTCACTGTACTGTGTGCATTGCTGTGTTTCGTTGGGTTTGGGGCTCGTTATTGCCAAGTAGCCGTGCTATGGGTGAAACGAGCTGCGGGCTTGGAAAGCTCTGCAGACACAAGCCCACGTCTGCTGCCACCCATCCGCAGAGCGGTGCCGGGTGGCCCCTGGTCACCCGTGGGGCAGCCGTGGCGGGATGCTGCGGTGTAGGATGCGGGCTCCTGGGCTGTCGGCTCGGCGGGGAGGCTGGAGCCAGGGGCTCGGGTGCCGCTGTGGGGAATGAGACTGCCAACACCGGCCTGTGGAGGGGGCTGTCCTCACACCTTGGCACCAGAGAGACGGAGCGAGCACTCGTTAATCCTACTCTGCAGTTCGGAGGTTCCCTCCCGCGGGGCTTGGTTTGCCAAAACCACCCCACAGCTTTCTTCGGTGTATTCTTTCACTTGGCAGAGGTTGTAACGCAGGGAAGAGGCGACTCGAAGCAATGTAGAGGCAAACTCAGTTCTCCAAGGAGAGCACTTGGATTTCTCTGTATTTCATAGATGAAATCCTGTAGTTTCAAGCAGGTATTTAATCACCCATTGGTCCTGCAGGAAGATCTGTTCAGTCCTTGGTCAGCAATTGCTCCCAGCGCAGGAGACCTCAGCATGCAGCCTATGGACTTTGGAAGGACCTTTCCCCCCCTATCTATCCACAGATCCAGATGCACTTCCCGCAGTGACGGCAGTCTCTTGGTGCAGCATTGCCTTGTTCTGTGTTAAACACAGGTCGGGATTTCACCTGCTCAGAAGCTCATGTCAACCTAGCCATGCTTCAGTACGGGGCACATCCAAAACTCACCTCCAGCCCTGAGCCAGCACTCAGATCACAAGAGTGGAGAGTGCAGCATCATTCACACTCAGCTCCATTCACTTTAAACCGGCTACAGCCAGACTGTAGTGGAGGTTACTGCATGTGTCATCCCAGCAGCATCCAGTGTTATCTGGGGGACTGACCAAACAGGAAACTATAAACACAGAAGTTCAAATGCCCTTGGTGTTCCCTCAGGACAGGTACCAGACATGCCTCTGACGTGCTGGTGAAAGAAACAATGGCTTTAAAAGCCCCATAAGTTACATGATGAGAAAATCACATCAGTCATGTGTGACTGACACTTTCAGAACCAAAGATGTAAATAGAGGAGCCCTCCTTTGCCCCAGAGACTCTGCTGCATCCTGCAGCAACTCCTGTATGCTGCAGCAGCTCCTGCATCCCACAGCGGCTCCTGCATCCCACAGCGGCTCCTGCATCCCACAGCGGCTCCTGCATCCCACAGCGGCTCCTGCATCCCACAGCCTCCTGCATCCTGCAGCAGCTCCCACATGCTGCAGTAGCTCCTGCCCAGGGTTGCTGAAGGGAGCAGCCAGACAAGGAAGAGCAGCGGGGCCTCAGCACTGGTGGCCTGAAGGAAGGTGGGTGCTGAGTTCAGAGCAAGCCGCGCTGCTCCCCCATGTCCCCAGTCCCAGGTCCATGCCTGGCTGGGCTGCATGGAGAGCCCGGTGACTGCTCTCCACAACTGTGGGGCATAACAGGGTAGGAACTGGACCTCTGTGTACCCTGAGCTCATGCACCAAGCTTTAAAACTCCCCTGTAAGTGTTCACAAAGTCAATCCAAACAATGTCAGTGTTCTGCTTTACTGCTGTCCCTACTAACAGGGTCAAATGATTCAGTGAAAACCTTTCCTGGTATAATCCCTCCAGAGGTGGATGAATATGAGCTGATGGATTCTGGATGTGGTCCCAAACTGCTGCATCGGTCAGGTCCAAAAATGCACAAGAAATTAATTTAATCAGGAAACATCGCTCCGATAGGAACATGTAATGGCACTGATTTATGCTTTCAACTGCCAAAGTCAGGAGCTGCTTAGCAGAGCTGACGGTTTCAGAACAAACAACTCTCCTTGGAGATTAAAGTGTTGCAAAAGACATTACCAGAGGGGCAGCAGGGAAGTTTTGCCCCTGCTGAAGCCGTTAACCCAGCCTGGGACCGAACCCTTGAAGCGTGTCTGGAAATGCTGTGTTTAAAAGCTGCGTTTAACAAGTTCACCCCCTCAGAGCAGCGGCTCCTGTGCTGTCAGGAGCTCCTCTAATGACTCCTTTCTGCTGTCTTGGTCTGTGTCAGCTCCAGCCCCTCTCAGGGTGCAGAGCAGGCGCCGGGTGCTCGGCGAGGGCAGGAGCTGTGAGGTTGAGAGGTGCTGTTTGCAAAGCAGGATTGGTCACAGAATGGCAACTCCTGCTTACAGCTGAGGCCCTCAGGAACACCGCGAGCCTGAGGGGCTTGTGGCACTGGGTACGGTGTGACAGAGAGAGGTTTGACCGCTGGCTCCTTTGCTGCCATGAGGCAAACCCGAGTTCAGGATGTGACACACACACACACACACACACTCCACATGCATAATACAGTGAGATACAGCCAGGTGACAAAGCCACGCACAGAGTGTGAAGGGGTGGCTGCACCTTCAGAGCCCGCCCTGGGCCCATGGGGCCATACAGCCCAGCTCATGGGCTTGGGTTTGTGCCATTCCTCAGGTTCATTCCTTTTTAAATGGAATGAAAGCTCTCCCATGACCACCACCTTTTCCCAATCCCATCCCTTCCACCAGAGGCATTGTGTACTGTAGGCAGTTTATTTGTGCTTCACTTCAGTACCTTTTCCCAGCCCGAAACCCAAAGTTTTGGCAGACATTTAGCATGGAAAACTGCAGTGTGGATAATGAAAGGTTAATTCAGTTTTGCAAGCTACTGAAAAAAGGGTCTTGCAAAGGCAACATCAGCTAACGCTGGCCACAGGCAGCGTCTTCAGCCCTGCTGCGAGGTGTTTCTGATAGAGCAGGCCCAACACGCGATGGCTTCTGTGGACCCTTTTCCAAGGTTCCCTCTTTCCTTGTTTTTCCTCTGTGGAAAGGGCCTGGCTTTTCCTTTCTGTGTAGCCATCCCACTGTGCACAGGGCAGGTGAACACAGCGCAGCCCTCAGCCATGAGCCGCTGGGGACAGGTCCCGCTCCAGCAGCACAAGGTGGAACCTGGAGTACGGTCTGTGGGGAGGCCCGCGCTGCCCGATGCGGGTCCGCTGGTGCTCAGAGCGGTGACTGAGCGGTGCCGGGGGCGCAGCGCGGCTCTGTGCCCGCCCCGCCGAGCCCGCGCCGCTGGCACCCACGGCAGCTCATTGTACGGGACCGACTCCGCGGTGCTGGGGCACGGACCGCTGCACGCGGGGAATCCCCGCCCCGCACCACGCGTGTCTCCGGTGCGCGTGCACGCGCTCTCGGCGCTCCCCCCCCTCCCCCCCCTTTTTCTCCCGCGAACGCCGCGTTGCGGTGAGCGGCGGCTCCTGCCCGCGCCGGGCGCGCGCGCGCGCGCGGGGTGGGGCGCGGGGCGGCCCCTTTAAGGCGCGCGGCGGCGGCGCGGTGCGCCCATGTGGAGGTGCTCCATGCCTTGTTGTCCTGCGCGCCCATTGGCCCGCGCCGCGCTGACATATTGTAATGGGCCGCGAGCGCACTGCGGGGGGAGGGCTGCTCGCAAAACACGGCGGCCGGAACGCGGAGCCACCGGCCCGGCTCAGCACCGACCGCGCCCGGCGCCCTCCCGCCCCAGGCACCCGCCTCGGGGCGAGCCTCCCGCCGCGGCCGCGCCCCGTCCCCGCTGCCGGCGGGGCTGTCGGGCAGCCCCTACGTGGCGCCGGCCAGGGCTGTCCGCCGCGTCCCGTCCCGCCCCGTCCCGTCCGGGCGGCGCCCCGAGTCCTCGCCGGGTCTTGCCGCCG
>JBCJKH010020486.1:19432-39127 GCA_039877255.1 Loriculus beryllinus | reverse complement strand
CCGTGCCTCCCTGCCTGTCAGGAAGCACCAAAATAGGGTTTGATAGTAATGCAAGTTCAGGACCTTTTGCACCACAGACAAGCACCCAACGCTTGGTGAATGTGCAGTAAACTTGGAGATGGTACATATAACACTAAGTATTTCCATGGTCCTTCTGGGACCCAATTTGGACAGTAGCCTGGGACATTGTATAGAGTGGCCTTAGCCCAACTGGCCAATAGATTTCCACCCCTTTTTTTTCTCTAAAATACTCTGAGAAAGCCTGTTGCTGTAGTTGGAAGTGGTTTGGTCTGCTTGGGTGAGTGAGGGTCCATAGCTCTCCCTCTTGCCTGCACCCCATCCTGCACAGGGGGCTGCTTGGCTGTAGCTGCAGATTGGCCTCACAGTGTAATGTCCTCCAAGCCCAATAACTATTCCAGGCCACAGAGTGCTACCATGCATACAACAAAAGCAAAATTCATTTATTCACCCAGGCAGGTGATGGATAGTCTGTCAATGTTTATACAGTAGACACAAGCCTAATTTTCAGGTATTAGTTGATTAACACTTGAGTCATAGTGTGTGTCCTGTGTCCAGTAATGTGGAACATCAAATGTGTGAAAAAGATTAATAGTGTGCACAGATGTTACTCAGAGGATCAATTTGTCTGGGGTTTGAAGAGGTGGTACCCTGCAGATCAATAGAGAAGGAGAAAATTAGAGTAATATGTTGAAAGAAATCACAGCTGAGTCTATGCATGGCTGGGTTATCTGCTCCAAATACTCAGCTTCTAGTAAAGGCTTTCAAAGACTGCAACAAAATGTTAAGCACCTTCTCCTGTAAATTTTTTTGTTTCTTACAGACCAACAACTTCCCCAAATGGCAAGCCCTTAGCAAGGGACACAAAGCAGCCCTTGTGCAATGGGCTGAGCAGCCCAAGAAAGCTTTTCCCTGGTATTCTGAATGAAAAAAGCTTCCCTATATTATAAATAGCAACAGGCAGGAGGGTAATAGAAATAAATGTTGCTCTGTAAATAAGGGAACCAAAGCTGGACAGCAGAAGGGTGCTTTCTGGACAAGTTCAACTTTTCCTGAGTTTTAAAGGAGAAATGTTATGGGAGCTCTTTTTCTTGCTGTGTCCAAGTGCTGCCCAATGGGAGCTGTGTTGTGGCAATGTGAAGGCTGGAGCAGGTTCAGACACTCACACCCCTATAGCAGTTACTGTCCTGCAATACCCCTGGGCTCCCTATGCCCCGACCTGCTTGTGCAGAGAGAATGTAAGCATCAAATGCGCTCAGACCAACCTACACAGAAGTTTTTTCTACAATGGCAGAACATTATGTCTGGAATTTAACGCTCATTGTCCACAGCAAAGTACTCCCACCCCTTTACTCCATGAAGCAGAGGGTTACAGAGCTGCACAAGTGTGTTGCAGCCTGTTTCCCGTCACTGTGTCACAGCCTCCTTGGAGGAGAGCACTTTGAGGTCTAGGAGTGTGTGGAAAGTTTCCCTGCGGGAGAAGGACATAACCCTGTTACCTCAAATACCTTAAACCATGTCTGGGCAGCACTCTAGAAAGGACATTCCACCAAACAGCCTCACATCTGCAGGCAGAAGGATACAGTTGTCCCCCCCTCTGTCTTCCTCGCTGCAGTCGCAAGTGATGTGAAGCTGTAAAGGTGGGGAAGGAGGGACAAACTGCTTGGGGTTGTTATCCTGTGGGCAGCAGCAGCCCCGTGGAGGCTGCACCTCCCTCCCACAGCTCCTCGGGACAGCTGCCGAGCGAAGAGCAGCCTGCACACGGCTGACTCGCACAGGCTGCCAAATAACAGCACAGAGGTTCTGCATATCTGTTTATCACTGTTATTCAGAAACGGTTCCTTGCCACTGAGATAGAAAGCAGCTTTGGACAGAAATTTCAGCATATGATGGGAATGTCAGCAGTGTTATGTGCTTTCATATTTTTTTTTAAAGCCTGGCTTTCTGCAAACTGACATATTTACGTGTTTGCTTTATAGCATTGGCACGGGATTTATGAAATCTCCTTAAAATTAATGTCTATTTCTAACAAATTTAAATTAAAAATGACCATACCCACATGAGGAATACGATAGGAAATTTAATTTAAAGGAAAGCTGGGAATGTGTATGTTTCTGTTGCATGAATTTCAAACCATTTCTGTTGCAACCTAATAGCATGTGTGAATGACTGCCTGATCTTTCAAACATAACCTATGGAGAATTGTACTTATACAAGAAGTTGTTTTGTGAAATTAGCAGGAAAGCTCAGAAAATAAGAATTATATTTACTAGTCAATTTTTGCAGGAATCCAAATTCTTCCACCTGGGACCCCACTCACCCAAAACAGGAGCAAAAGAGGGCAAGGAGAAGGGCTCAGGGAATGGGCAGGTGCTGGGCTCCAAACACCGGGAGAAAGAAGTAGGGTTAACAACAGGCTGGACAGAAATGCCTTTTTCTTTCCCTGCATCAGGTCCAGGCTAGTCGCTCCATGTAGTTAGGAGCCTTTCATATATACCCCTGCTTCAAGAAACAACCTTAGCTTCCTTGCTGAGGATTGACATAAACTGCTCTGAACCATCATAAAAATAGTCTATTCTCATTTTCTCAGCACAGGCAGTAGCAGCTGAGCTTACATGCTCCAGACCAAAGTCCAGAAGCCAGGCTTGGAGATATGTTTCCTGCACAATATATTTATATAGACAGCTAACCCGTCGCTAGTCTGCTGGCAGTTTTGCGTTTTCCTTGTAAACTGTTCTTATGTGCTACAACACATCTGGGCATTCTTAATTCTGCCTCTCACTTCATTACCTTTCATAGGAGACTCTGGGTTTACAGCAAAAGAATCAATAGTTTGAAAGTTTTAAAAAGTGCAATATTAAAAATTTAAAAGAAACCAGGAAATCATAGTCTCCTTTCAGAGAAGGGGGAAAAAAAGCCTTCAACACAAAAACTTTTTCTTTGGGCAAGGATTGAGGCTCACAATTAATTATCTTTATACACGGCAGTTTGGGATTTCTTCAGAGATTTTACTAAATCTATGTGTGAGCATGCTTGTCTTCTGGAATCCACATTAAATGTATTAAAAGAGTTTAGGCACGGCGTGATTTGTTGGCAGCATTCATGCAAACTGGACTCCAGCAAACAATCTGTTGCTATTTACAGGATTGGAAGGCAGGGGTTTGGAGCAGGGGGAAGCAGGGGGTCTGCAGGGCACATCCCGCTGCCCAGACTCTGCTTGCACAGGCAAGAGCCCCAGCCCTCTGAGGCTGGCTTCAGTGCAGGATCAATTCCCTGCCGCAGTATTTCTTTCCCTTGAGCAGATCTAATTGAAATCAGATCTTTGTGCTGTGTTAAGATTCCTCTGCCACAGCCGGTCTTGGCATTGTTTTCTTTACCATTTTTCCTATTACTGTTAGTACCAATCACCAGAACAAGGCAGCAAGGAACAGAAGAGAAAAGCAACATGCTGTGAAATTGTTGAAATAATTCAAAGGTTTCCACAGGAAACATCATCTCCAAATGCTTGAATGCAGTCTCCCAGATATAAATATAGTGTAGGGAAGGAGAGGGAGGAGGTGAAAGAGGAAAGGAGAAAGAGATTTAGTGATATTAAGAGGCTAAAGCAATCGTAGCGATTTGTAAATTACACAAGCAATTGTGTTCCTTGTGTAACATGCTTCACGTAGCGCTGGAGAAAGAAGATGCCTCGACAGTGCTTGACAGCCAATTTTAACCCAGGTGTGTGGTCCACAGCGTCCTCCTTGCTTTGTTTTAAGGGGTGTCATTGGACTCTTTCTGGCTTTTTTTCCTGCAGCGATGAAAGTTTATAAAGTAAAAGTTGATTACAGAACAAAATCAGGCTCGGTTCAAAGAAGATCCTTCAGCACTTGCTGAGAACAGCATCAATAACATCCATGTATTTATTGATCGATATCTTTCAGTCATTCAGTTTGTTTTAGCAGATAACATTCTTTCAGTGTTATCCATTGAAGCTGATATCAGCTGTACGATTTTAGTACCTATAACACTAAAATATGTTTCATTTTAATATTTCAAACTGAAAAGTCAATTCAATTATTTTGAGAAACAAAGCCAGCTTATTTTCTAACCCTGAATAGGTAGTTAGCTTTCCAAATTATTATTTTGTTTCCTAGATGTAATATATTTGATTTGTAGAAGTGTGTGTTTTAGGAATGGTTAAATAACTCTACATTAAAACTGGTTTTTAATGAAAATATAACTGTTCAGTTAATCAGAGTTTCCCAGAAGCCATGGCTATGCTTTTGGGGGAAAATCTTGTTTTGTTAGAAGAAATAGAACAGCTTTTTGTTTTGAAACCATCAGTTTGGAGGTTTTGTAGGTTAGTTGAGCAAGAAAGATAAATGCTGCACAGGAACATTTTAATGAAAATCATTTTCATTGCATTTTAGCTGCAATTTTGTAATCAGAGGGAAGGGACCTTTCTGCAGCTAGCGCCTCCGAGTAACCAAAAGTCCTCATGCCATCTGTGGGAGTAGTTTACAATTTGGAAATGAGTATTTAGGTCTTTGATGGTAGACAGCCATTTGAAGCATTTGCATTCAGAAGGTGCCTTACAAGACCAGAAAATCTATCTCTCCTATTGTCTTCAGGAGCTCCCAGCATCCTCCCCAGGCTCTCTTTATCTGTAAACAAACTTGAGCTCTGCTCCCCCTACTCCAGCTCTCTAATCCTGTGCATGAAATCATTACCAGCTACTTGCAATGAATATGCCATTTTTCAGCTCACAATTATTGTTGTCAGCTTCACATAGCAGTTCATCCCTTTTCTGCTTAATCAGAGGCATTAGATTTCAGGTATTCATGGAAATGGAGAAGAGTTTTGAGGTTTTTCAAATACTTCTTTTAATGAATCTTGTGATATTTTTAACAAAGAGGTCAGAAATACATATTTTCTTCTTTTCTAAATGTTAACAAAATACAGAAAAATAAAGAAAGAAGGGGCGGGGGGAAGCAAGTTTCCAATAATTCTAGTCTAGTGACTGGATGTCCTTTGTGCATCTGTTCAAGTATTTTGTGGTTTGCATTTACGTCTGTATTTTCCCAATTTACAGCTTAAAAAAAAATCAATAGTAATGTTATATTTTCATGAAACCAGCATTTTTTAACTAAGATCTCATGAGTAAATTAAATTTCATCCAAGCTGGATTACATCCAAGTTGGATTACTGTTGCAGGCCCTGATCCTGCAAATGCTTATGCACATGAATATTCCCACTTTGCGTATTCCTTGGGCTGGGACTTGAGAGACCTGGAACCTAGTTCTAGGTTTCCTATACCTTCCGTCTCCCACAGGTCCCTTATTCACTCTGAATCTCAGTTTCCACCATTTACTAAGATAAAGAAAAAAAGAGAAAAGTTGTGCTAATATTGACAGTTGACATTGCATATATTTTCATATATATTTATAAGTTTTTACTTGCTGATATGAGCTATGAAATCATAAAATGTATCTAATACTATGGTAAATCAGACCTTATAATCTATGTTCATCCCAGACTTTCCTGAAAACTACTCTATGACAGAAAACCTCCTATTGACAATTCTCTGCTTTTCCTCTTCTTTAGTATCCTGTTGTTTCTACATCTTCCTGCTTCTGGCACGGGCAGACAAATTAAACAAGAGCATGGCTAAATTATTCCATACAGGACTCTGTTGGTCTGTACTACTTTAGGCCTGACAACTATTTTACAAACTACAGACAAATCGCATATTTGTATTACAGACATATTACAAATACTAATAACAGGAATAAGTTCCAATACAAAGCTTCAGCAAAGCAAATGTTATGTCAAAAAAGAGAACCACTGGAGCAGGTGGACATAAATGATACTATGCAACGTATAGAACAAAATTGCCCATGTGGTTGAAAGATGATCTTTGCTGTAGGCAGTTCTCTGGGCTACAACATAAGGTAGTACATGAATTAAAAGAGGATCCTAAGCCTTGGAGACATTAAAAGTGACTGAATATATTATTGCATGTCAACTGAGGTACTGTAACTGCCTGTGTATCAGCTCTGCCTCAACACCTCTCATGCCAGGCTCAGGGAAGTTGTACCACCCTGTAAGTGCCGTAAGGGCTAAGAGCTCGTATATTGACTGTTGCCGTAGCTCAGCTGGGGTAATGTAATTTGTTCTGCCAAAGTAATTTGAGCTTGTTCCTGAAACCCTTGTGATCTGTGAAGGTCTCAGTAGTAGCTTGAGGGAAAATGGGGAAAAGGAAGAGGTTCACCCATTTGTTCATTTGCAGCACAATAAAATAGCAGCCTGTTAAGCCATCCTTAAAGAAAGCATTGATAAAGAGACTGCCTACTGAAAGATTGAAATGTCTGAAGAATGATGGTTTTACTATTCACCATAAGGTAGGTGATAGCACTTATGGAGCAAGTGAGAAGGGGTCCCACTGCAATAGACCCTGCACACGCAGGGTAGTAAAAATCCAAATCCCTGAAGAGTTCACAGTCAGCAATGATTAACCAGCCCAAGGGCCTGTAAAGCAGCAATGAAACACAGTACTTAACCCTTCACTGGTCTAAAAAAACGGATGGATGCATGGCATGGACCAAATTTCTTTTGACTGTTCATTAAGGTCCGCATGCTCCTTTGCAGTTTGTAATTTTTTGTGAGTGTTCTGCGATGTGGCAAATGCTGATTACTTTGCCCCAAAGTGGAATTGAACTTCATCTCGTCAAGCCCAAGTGCTAGGTAGTGAATATATCTGATAAATAAATAAATACATCAAACCAGGAACAATTAATTTTTTTATTCTCCCCAGATGTTTTGTAATATTGCTGTCTTTATGAGACTCAGCTTTGTGAGGTAATACAGTGTATCAGATATTAAACGTTAGGTATTAAATTATAATTCCTCACTATAACACCAGACATATATACATACACATATAAATATATATATAAAATAACTTTTTTCTGTATAAAGTCTATGCATCTGACACATCTTTTTCAAAACATTACCTTGCTCTTCCTCCTCACCAAACATCTATGACTGCATGACACAGACCTCCCTTTCAATCAATGTATGCGCATCCCTTCCTTGAAAGAAGACCATTATCCTATGGTATTTAGGTGAAAAAGCACACGATAGGATCTTAGAGTGGCTGTGGCAAAAAAAAAAAAGATCCACTTTGATTTATGCGAGGTGCATTGGGAGCTGTCTGATGTGAAGTCAGCAGCTGAAGGGCAATGAATAATTCAGCAATAGGATCCGTCACATCATCTCTCTTCCCATCTTATTGTTGTTTTTACGTAATTGCAAAGTGAAAAATAAATTGATGTCATAAAGAAAGCTGCATCATTTTTTCTGAAAATACACATAAGAATTATAGGTACATTTCTGTTGCTTTGTGAGCCCTGTATGATCTTACTGTGCGCAAAATTAAAAATGTGCCTTTATTAACACCTTTTCTAGGGTTAGATGGGTGATCTATGCAGCATGACATCTTTTACATTGGTGTTAGTAGCCTGCATTGATAGAGAATGATGTTTCTGAATTGCTTCCTTCAAGCACCCCAGTGCTGTTGCCCTTGCTCTGTGCTTCCCTAGCAAAGCTTTAATGCAGACCTGAAACTGAGGCATCTGCCTGTATCGCATGAGAAATTTTGTTTGCTGAATTGCAGACAAAAATAAAGCCAGGTGGAAAGGTTCAGCTGCCTCAGGGGAGATTTGGAAAGAGAAATTTTGTCCAATGATGCTTTTTTTTTCCTCTGGGCATCCAAAATAACCCAACAAAAAGACAGTATTTGATCAGTAGGCTCACTGATCCTATGCGAAGTAAAAAGCTCAGCTGGCTGGCTACATGTATACACAGACACATGTACATTTACATCCCATGCTTCCATAGAATTCTGAGAGTTCTGAGGAATTGGTGAGTGGAAGAGCCAGTTCAAGGGATGTTTTCCTTGCTTGTAGAGTAGACTGATATTTTGTACTGGCTCACAAGGTTTGGGTTATATGAGAATGTAGAATACTGCAAAATTCTTGCACTTGTAGCTGGAAGTTTGGGATTTGCCCCTTTCAGAGGTAAATCTGAAAAGCAGAGTTCAGACCAAGGAGACTGGGACACAGGCTGGGAAAAGATCTGACTTGTTCTCATTTTCTGGTAAAGAGCGCATTATCCATCACTGTGTTTAAGTGTGCTCTATGCCTTGCTGTTATTACTTCATGACTGGGGGGAAAAGAAAAAACAACAAAAACAAACAAACCCACAAAACCAATTTTGGCATATTTTTGCCTTTTAATCTCAGCTGTTCCTAAAGATGTCACAACCAGTTCCAGCTTCTAACTCTCCTGTCTTCCACATAAAGCAAAGTCCCTCTGTTCTTGACTTTGTCCTTGCCTCACTAACACGAGTCTGATGTGAGTAAATGCTATTTCTTAGGAAAGTTCTGACTCAACAATGTAAGCTTTTCAAAGAAGAATGAATGCAATCTGTGAACTGAATTGGCAATGCAGGCAGATTAGAAGAAATGCTATGCAATACCCAGATCATGCCATTTTAATACCTAAAGATGATTGCTTTTAGGAAGGAGACAATAGGTTTAGCATAGAGGTGACAAAACATATTCTTTTTGCTTTTCCTCTTGGTAAACAAACTTCTTTCAGAAATGAAATGAAGCTGTATTATGCAACAAGGATGGAAAGGGGAAGACGTGGCATGGAGGCTGTCCTCCAGCTGGTAAGATAATAGCTATTTACCAACAGAAGCCAGCAGAGACCTTCTGATACCTTTTGTCTTGCAGTTAGGTTGTCAAAACTGAAAAGTTGTGTGGGGTTTTTTTCATTCATATTAGTTGTTTTTCTCAAAGGTCAGGTCAGCTGGAAAAGTCTTCAATTTTGGGGTCAAACACCCCTCAGAAGCAAGTTTTGAAGGATGGCTGGTGAGTGGGAAGAGCAGCAAAGGGATGCTGAAATAAGAGAAGAGACCTAAAGTAAAGTAGTTTGAAGTGTAATACAGGTTGAAAGAAAAATACTGAGTTGGCAAGATCTCCAATTCTTAGCAGTTAGGCAAAACACCTCTGCGAAAACTCCTTTTGAGTTCTCAGCATTCCCATCTGATCCTCTGAGATCAGACTTTTCCCAGACCTTCCTTAATTTGTCTCTGTTCTCTTCCAGCCCTGCCTTGGAGGGTGGAAGTTGGTATATCAGGCTTGGTTTCCTTGCCATTCATACTGATGTTATTCCATCAGTAGAGAGAGAAATTACTCTGTTGTATACTCCACTTTCCATTATCTGAAGTAATGGAGGGCTGGGATAGGCTGATAATGGGAAAACAAGGATAATATAATTATTATTGCCTCTGGGTGCTGGGCAAAAAGTCTTGACAGAAGAATTGAAAAAGGGGAGTGTGAAGATCACACTGTAGTAGATTTTTCATGTTTGTCAAATCCTCAGCATCATATGTGACTGTGATGATGTATAACATCACCAACTTACATACACTGATTGTTAAGCCAGCCTAAAAACCATGAGACTCAATTAATGCTCCCAAGTTTATTATTTCTAAAAAATATTCCAGTTCCTTGGTTTTGCTTACAGGTTCCAGGCCTTCAGCACATGCATTCCTAAACCTTTCTCAAGCCCAGTGACACTGTGAAACATCCTGCCCTTCCTTTTTTAATAATAAAAATCCAGAATGAAACCTAAATTGGTACAAAGATACCGAAGTCAAAGAACTGGAGCTGTTTTATGAAATCAGAGTTTGCCAGGCTCTCAGTTACATGGTGATGTTTGGAAGCACTGTAGGAATTTTTTGACTTAGCAATTTCTTGCCAGAGTTAAAATAGAATAGAAAAAGAAAAAGTAGAATTTTAGGGGGGGTTTAGTTCCTTTTTCTCTTATTGTTATATTATCTCTTTTTGTTGAGTTTGGGGGGGGAAGGTCCTTTTATTTTTTCTTTTTTTTTCCTGCAGAGCTTATTAGTTTAATGCTGCAGGTGTGTCCCTCCCCACCAGGTGATCCTTCCTCTTATTGGCCCTTAGTCCAGAGTTTTCTGCTTCATTCAGTGCTCTCAGGTCTCTTATGTTTCCTCTTTGTGGTCCTTCTGACAATGTTAGCAGGTGAGCCTCTTGTCAGTCTTGTATCAACATCCTCTTCTGATTGCAAAGGCAGCTCTGTCCCATCTTCCCTTGTCATCTCCTACTTCCTGCCATTATCTTTCACTGAAGGACAAAAGGTAAGTGACCACCTTTATTTTTACTGGCTTAAATGACCCTGCACCAAAGCGGTTTTGTTCCTTACCTCCTGCTGTGACATAACAAATTGCAAGTCCAAGGCAGAGGTTACTACAGCAATAAGTGACAGGAATTACTTCCATAGCTCAAGCAAAAGATTATTCGTGTCCAGGATTCCTGGAAACTGACTGGTAATGAAAGCAAAAACTTGCCCATATGAGCAACCCTACATTTCTGAGAAATAAAGAAGTGACAAAACTATGAAGTAAGAAAAGTTTGTAGCTTCCAAACAGGCATTTAAAAAATATAATGCTAAAAAAAAAAAGTAAAAAAAAAAAAAAAAAGAAACCCACAAAAAAGTGTCCTTTATAAGCTTTTTTTAGAAAAAAATTATTCACCTTCTTGAAAATAAAATCTCAAGCAAATAACAACCTCCTCCTGCTCGCCCCCATACCAGCAATCTTGACTATTTCAGGGATTGTACATAATGAGGACTCAGTTATCTTCATGGAGGCAATGATGTTGTTCTTGAAAACACTTAACTGGGGTCTTGGTTTTAAGGAGAAATATTCCTCAGTGCATTATTGCTGTGAATTGTAAGTGCTGAGTTTCCAAGTATTTTCCAAGCACATGCTTGACATTAAAATGTAAGGTTTTCTTCTAATTTCTCATCCCTTAATGGATAAACTCTACTGGGGTTTTGAAAGCAAAGACATCAGAAAAACACATGGATAATTTATTTTAGTTTAGAAGCAAAGTTTTCCTCAAGTCTCTTGCATATATTGTCATGTAGCTGGTCAGATACAAAGTAAAACAGAACTGTCACCTGAATTCTATTCTATTACATGTACCTTTAACACTGAGGAACTGTATAATCCAATATAGGATGTAGGTGAGAAGAGCCTAATCCAAAGCAGTAGTTGATAATGTATTCCTTTTTTTAATGCTTAATTCCTAACAGTTCCATGAAAGTTTTGTAGATGCTTTCCTGATGTGGATAATAAGGTCATTTCAAGTGCATGTTACCACGAGGGTGCTCTCTTGGATCTGTTTGGGATAGGGAAAAAGATTCACTTCTATCTGGTATTAGCATTGTTTAGCACAAAATATACAGGGGGAAATCCCCAACAATTCAGCAGTTGTGTTCTTGTAGGTTTAATTTGGAAAGCAATCATGTTTCCTATAGAGCCTGTTACAGCTGTTTAGGGAGGGGATTTGGGGAAGGGGTCTTGCTTGTTTTCATGCCAGGATTAGTTTCCAAGAGACACTTTCCTTTCCATTTGGACAAATTAATGCAGCAAAGTATTACTGAAACTAGGCCACGAGGGGCTTACCTGGCCTACTGGTTCCAGTTTGGTGTGAGTCTCAGGGATAAATAAATGCAATTGAAGTTCGGTATGCCCAGAAAAATCTGCCAGGACCAACCATCAGTGAATCAGAGCTGCAGGAGTACAGCCTTTCTGCTTCGACAGCATTTGATTGAAGGGGAAGCAACAGGAGGTTGGAGCAGAGGCTTTAAGCTGTGACTTTATTGCTTCTGTTTCTCTTAAAATACAGTATTAGCCCAGGTTGCTAGCTTTGAGTCTCCAGTCTCACTTTCCATGTACAGCATTTTCATTGATCCTTATCTAGACAAGCAACTTGGTTTTTTGCTAGGAATATAAACTTCTTTAAGAGAGTGATCAGCACAACCCTTGTTCTTTCCTCCAGCGCAAAAATATACACTAATTAAAAATGTTTCTAGGCAGCTGGAACTGGTGTGCAAGACTAAAAGAAGTCCAGCACTTCTGTGGAGACGAAAGGGAATCCCTGTAACAGAAGAGTTTATAGTCTATCATATAAGGTCAACATGAATGCTGCAAAGTTTGGGTACTTTTTGTTCATGTTGCTAATAAGAACCATTTAGAATCTGACTTTTTCAAGCAAATTCTTTTCCCAGAAAACACAAACCAAATGAAACTGGAGCATTTAGTTCAAGGCTGTAATGTGGCTTATTAATTAGTCTGTAAAAATTAATTAGTATAAGGAAGAGTAAGATACTGTGGACCAAATTCTTTGGTGACTTCAATGGGAGAAGTGCTTGTATACCTGAGGGTAGTGTTTAAATTGCCCTTTGATCTTAACTTCTGGAGCTCAAGTGAGAAATTTATTAAAGATAATTCTTGGAGCCCATTATTAAAATATGGACAGCCATTCCCAGAGGCAGATGTATCTGGGCTGTGGCTGGGGGAAAGATGACACTGTAGACACTGCAGAAGGCAGCTTCATAAGGCTGGGGACATTGCCACATCTAAGATGTAGCTTCAGAGCCTGTAACCACACTTCTTCCAGTAAATAGGCACACTATTTCTGTTCTCATGAGATGACTAACTGGCACTGTCCCTTTGTACAGTGAGGAAAAAAGGCGTATCCTGTAAGGTGTTACCCTGTCCTATGTCAGTCATTCATGGATACTTATAGTTAAAGAAAATAGAACAACATCCCACTGCATACAGACATCTTGGTTATGTTTCTTCAATGGCAGTTTCATAATTAATTATTATTTTTTACTCTTTATAATTGTTTTACTGACACCCAAGTGTGCCAAATGCAGTTTGCAGTTTGCATGGCAGTGCCTTCATGGGGGAGAAGGCTGTGGTATGGCAGAGTCACAATAACACTACTTAACCTGGTTTCCTTTCAGTTGGGTTTGCAGGTTTAAAATCTGCAATACCAGGCAACTGCCTGACTTCCCTCAAATGCTGAAATAGGCTATTATGTTCTGCAGAATAACAGGGAAAATTATGAATTTTTACATTTAGGCAATGATAAAGATATTTCTCTGTATCACTGGCATAGCATTAAATATGGTCTGGCAATATTTGATGAATGTGCTGTCATCACTCTTCTGTGTAGTGCTGTAATTACTGGATTTTAGATGACAGGTCAGGGAAACACACAAAACTCTCACAGAAATCAAGGGTCAGATGCCTAAGTATTTTTCTGGTGCTCTGTCTATATCCTTTGTTCACAATGATGAGGGAAAAGGAGGACTAGGTCCATGCTGAGGAGCTTTCTCAATACATGTCCTGGTGCCTGCTCACTTGCACTGGGAGCCTCATACCTAGGAAAGCTCTGTCTCATGGTCCCAGAGATTTATGGTCAAATCTTTGCTACAGGGGGAGGGCAAAGTTTCTGCTACAGCAGGTGGAAAATGATCCATTAGTATTTTGTGTGCCTGGAATGGAGAGGTCAGATGTCTGAGGCTTATGTGAAAGTGTCTTTGGAAATCAACATACAGTTTCTCAAGGATTGCATCTGAGTAATGACATGAGTGTTGTGTGTAAATGAACAATTCACTAAAGTAAAATAATTCCCTTTTTTTGCCGTACAATTTTCCAGTATGTGTATTTTATTTACTAAATAAAGAAAGATTTATTTGCTCACTTTTGGGATAATGTAATTTGAGCTCATGATCTCTCTTCTCCAAATGGTGTCAGGTCTGAGTGGTATGGGTGATGCTCCCAGAGTCCCAGCAGAGTTGTGGTTCAAGGGCTTCCCTCTTCTTTTTTGGCAGATAGAGTATTGGATGCTCATCCAGCATCTTAGGAGAACGATCCTTTTCTTCCTTCACGTATCTCCTCAGCTGCTGAGCAGCTGAAGAGCTGACAGAATTAAATTACATTGCTGCTGCTGCTATTAACAAAGAGTAAAGAGAAACTGTTACATCTGGCTCCACTTCTTTGCCAGAGTCTTCATTTAATTGTTTTCTAATTTGAAGAAAACCACAAATGACAAGATGAAACTGCTAGAAATGTAAATACAAGAGTCAAATTGCTCTTGTCAGATTTCTAGTTCACAAACCATGGTAATGTGATTCTGCATATCTGACCAATAAACAAGGGGCGCAGCCTGTGGATGCTGTTGATTTCTTTCTCCAAATTTGCAGTCCCCTCACAAAAATGCTTTAATTTGAAAGAACATTGAACGTGCTGAATCTGAGGACCCAGCCTGACAGCTGCAGACTTCTTCAGTGCATGTTCCAAGACAGCGTTTCTCCTTGGCAGTAAACAGGGAATCCAGATTGAGCTGGCTGAAAATGGTTTCATTATTTGTTCTCTGCCACTTTTGCAATGATATTTTTTTTTCCTCATTTTAGTTAGATGATGATGAAATATATTTGAAGAATACAAAAAGTTTCACAGACGGTGCTATGGAGGCCCATCCAATTTCTAAATGCATGATCAAAGTCAATATTTATACCCGTTATTGAAAGATACAAACCAAATAGTACCTCTAGTCAAAGGTTTTCCTCTAATAAATTCGGAAAAAGTTTGATCCTCAGATAAGAAATTAAGAGCAAAGTAGTCCTGAACAGATTTTTACTGAAGAATAATGTTTATTCTTTGGAAAGTCCTTATGAACAGTAAAGTCTATGTTAGTTTACAGATGTTTTGGTAGTCAAACATAAGAACTTGACAGTTAAAATACAGAAATGCAGAAAAAACATCTGCAAGCTAATGTTTCTTTTCACTTCTGACACTTGCAGTCATGGTCCTGAGCTCCACCGAGCACATTTACGTGGTCAAATGACAAAATCAATCACCACTAAGGAAATCCCTGGCTGAAAGAAATTCCCAGGTAACGTGAGGACCCTTTATTCCTTTATAAGTATGTTGCAGCCTATCAGCGCTGGCAGGGTCTGGCAGATAGCTGACCCTTTCGTGAGACGTCCCCTCTGCAGCTTTGAATGACACAGTTGGCCGAGTGGCTGAAACTCATACATTTCCTTTGAAGCTGCCCCATTGTGGAGGCTAACAACCATACTGGATTGATCCCTATCTGCTGCATGGGTCAGCTAGCAGGTCGGTGTGAAGGACAGCTCATTGGAGCTGCAATGTCATATGTGGAGGGTTATCAAAATGCTGCTTTTTCCAATCTGAGTTCAGTTTGTTTGCTGTGGAGTTCTTGCAGTGAAGCTAAACACTGCTCGTGATGTGACTTAAACACAGAGCTGCAAGAGAGGAGCAGAGCCCTGGGGGGGCAGAGAGGAGCACAGCCAACAAGCACCAGTAGAAAGTGCAGCTGTCACAGACGAGAGAGAAGTTAAAAAGGGAAGGGGAAAAAAAAAAAAGCCTTGACTGTCCCTCAGGGGCAGAGGCTGCTGTCGTTCCAAATGCCGACAGCTTTCCAAACTTAAACCAAAGCTATAAAATATGAAATATAATGAACAAAAGTTGGCACCAACCCATGTGTAGCTGTCAACCTAATAAAAACAAAACTATCTGGCAGCTGGCACTTAGGCGCTGGGAGATGCCAGCTCTGGACTCCTGCAGAGGAGGTTTTGCTTTTGTCTTCTACTTCTGGATGTTTGCTAGATTTTAAAACGTGTACCAGAGGGTGAGGAAAGAGGCACTTGCACACCTGGGCAGACCTTGGTCACCAAAATGAGCATCTTCAAGTTATGCATCCCTTCACACTTTCTCATTTAGAGAGGACAAACAGAAAGGGAGTGGTGGAGACTGAATGTTACCACATGTGGTTCCACATCCTCTGTCATTTATTTGTTAAGTGCTGGTCTAAGCTGCTGACCTGGCCAGAGTGAGCAGAACTAATTTGCTTTTGATGTGGACAGTTAGCAGGTTTGGTGGCACAAAGCTGGCAAAGGGCACAACCAACCCTAAATCGGGAATCTTATTAGTTTTGTAATGCAAATCTAAAAATAAAAATTAATTTAATGGACCATCTAAGAATTAATCAGAAGTGAGATTCATGGGCAAGTGATGAGTGTTGGGATGTCCTATACCAGTGTTGGGATATTCTTTCTATATCAATAATTAATTCTGGACAATTAAAGAGATGAGTAGGATGAAGCAGCTGACAATGACAGCCCTACACCTCCACTTTGGTTTTTTAGGCTGTGCTCACTGGGGAGTCTGCTTCCTCAGCTCTGGCTGAGAGACAGACTGCTTTCCAAGTTGGCATTAGCAGAGTAAGGTACCTTGTGTGGGAGGAATCGTGGCAAACCCAGGCCTTTAATTCCAATGTAATCCTCAGATATTATACCTGCTTCATGCCCCCACACTCCAGGAATAAATAGCTACCTGCAGTTGCATTGCAGGCGTATTTTTTAATATTTCCTCTGCAAACTGCTCCTCATTACAAAAGAATCTACTTTGAGCATGTCTCACTCCTCACAGACAAATTGCTCAGTGGAATCTCCCGTATATTTCCCCCTTCGTAAGTTAGAAAGTATTTGTTCATTTTTATGAAGGGCAGCTTCTCGATATTTAGTGCAAACAGTTCATGCCTCAGGCACCTGACACTCATGGCAAACAGACATGGTAGATGACAGTGCCTCTGTCGAGTGGAGCGAGCAGTTGGTTACAGACATTCAAGGGCAGAGAGTGAAGGTTTCCATTGCAGGGAAAACATGCTTATGGCTAGGTGCAGCCTCCTTTACTTCTCTGTCAGCAGACTTGATCATGCTTTAAGGGTCCAGCACTTGCTTCTGTTTTTGACAATATGGATTCGTCTTAGCTGCAATGAATTTGCCAACCATCCAATCCCAAATTACCCTGGCACTGAACCAGTCTAAACTACTCCCAGATGCATGGGCTCCGATGGTGATAGAGGCAATATACTTCCCATCTTAATACTATGCACTTCAGTTGTAGAGATGATCACAGAGAAAATGAAATCAATTCTTTATTGAGAGAATTTGAGAGGATCTTGTCATTGTTAACTCAATAACTGCATTAAAGGCTTCCAAGTTAAGAGAATTCTGTGAACAGGTATCTATAAATGTAGTGTTCCTCTCTCAAACTGAATCTTTGGCACCCAAAGATTGGCCATGAACAGCTGGTCTTCTCTCTTCTGAAACACATTTGCCATGAGCACATACATACAAGTATCTGCATTCGTGCACTCCTGTATAGCTGTTCAGGAACATTTGTGTGGGCTCAGAGGATTTTACAGGGGAAAGGCAATTTTCATTGAAAATAACCTATGTGAAGACGTGATCTATCACACCCAAACTGCTAAAGGGTAGTTCCAGTATATGTAAATAGGTTTATGTATTGTTTATCTGGCTCTTATGTGTGATTAAGGTTGTTGTAGAAAGATTTGTTTCCAATTTACTCTGTCTGTGTGTCTGCCTAATGTCTGCTGAGACCACTGCTTTTTGTCACTCATTGCAATGGGGAGGCTATTGGACTTTGATCTTATATATCAATGCTTTTGTGTCAAGATGATAAAGGAGCAAAAATTGAAGTGTTTGTACAGAAAGCATGAAGATCCAAGTGAAGCCATAAGGCCAGCTAATCTGGGCTTAAACTATAGATCCTTTTCACTTACTAGAGTTTGAAATGGTAGCCACGTAATTCCTTTTCCCTGACACTAGAGATTGTCTTACTTTTTTACACGAGGTACACTGCAAACCCCAGTGAAAGGAATTTTGGCATGGATATCAGGTATGAAATAATTGTTGATGAGGGTGACCCACTGCTGGAAAGTGTCCCCATATGATGTGGGAAACTCAGGTCTTATTTTAGCCATTAAGAAATCTGTGCTCATACTAAGCTAGCTGCCCAATATCTCACAGAGGTTAGCAGTAAGAAAGATGCCTTCAGATTCAGACCAACCTGTCCTGAGAGATATTGAAATCATTGCTCTTTTCTCCATGGGAGACTTACTGAGTAGTTTAGTACATAACTTAATAAATTTAATAAATATTTTAGTAGATAACTTCTAGAGACCTGAATTTCGATTATGTCGGGTTATTCCTGACCATAGAAACTTTCTAAGACATGCTTACAGTGAACCTCTGGCTTCCTGGTTTAAATGCCTGGATCACTGATTGCAAACCATGGGATGTATGGTAGAGGACATCAGGCTGGATAAAAGCTTGGATAATCATAGTGATCTCTTCCTCCCTTAATAAGATTTGAAGACAGGGCCGGGACTGAAAAATACATTTTGCATATTTCACTGAAAATGTCGGAACTGAGAGAGAAGTAGCATGTTTTGCAGAGGTGCTGTTTGAAGCTGCAGATGCTTTTCCAGATAGGAGATCTGCATATGGGGAGAGCTTGAACAATGGACCATTCAGGATGGTTTCTCTGGGACAGCATGCGAGTTGTTTTGGCAGTAGAAAGAATCTCCTTTGGAGAAGATATTCTTTCCTCACTCTTGAGAGAATGAGACAGAGTAATGTCACTAAAACAATGCCTCAGAAAGACCTTCTAGGGAGGTTTCTCTTTAGTCTCATTTGAAATGCTAGAAGCCCTTTTGTGTGTGTGTGTGTGTTTTTGTTTTAATGATACATTCTTGCAAGGATTCAATCTGTCATCAGGGGGTGTATGAAATTGCCTCTGACAATTATGGGGGTTCCACCCATAGATCAAAAAAAGAGAAAGAAATAAAAGAGGAAGAAAGAATAGCTCCCTGTCTATCAGCAGCCCAAGCCCCACATTTGCACTGTGCCAAAGGCTGCACAGCATGTAAGTTGTTGTGATCATTCCCATCAGAAACCAAAACTGTTAGCTAGGAACAACGCAAAAGGTTTTGCATGGGTAGCACTTGCACGCACTCAAATTAGTAGCAGGTGTTGTAGCCTATTGTATATTCGTTATGCGGTGGAAAGAAAGCACTGCCAGGTCAGAGATAGAAGGGGGTCATGCCTCCTTCTCACCCCCCTTCCATTCTTCAGCTTCCAAACCAAGCAGATCCCTGGCTTGGCCATCCTGCGTGCTTTCTTGTCATCAGCACCATCAGTAATGGTTTCCTCGCTTCGGGTATGAGTCGGGTTGTGCTTCATGCCAGAATGCTTTGGAAGGAAATCATTCCGAGTCAGCCTAATGCCATAACAAGCTCTGCAACAGCTGCAGCAGTGATATGCTGGCAAGCTGTGTTGACCTTTTAAAATGAATAAAGAATGACTATTTCCACAGTACATATAACTCTTGTCCCAAACCCTATCTGTGTGCCCAGACAGCACAGGCAATATGCTGAATTTGCAAGGAAGCATTTTTTATTTTTGCCTTTTTTTTTAATGTCAAATTTTATCAAAGCCTATAAAATTATTTTACAAAGGTTAATCCTCTGAAATTTAAAGTCAAAATATCCTGTTCTAGAGGATGGCAAACAGGCTCTGGAAGGTTAAAGAATTTTGTAATGATCATACAGTGCACTTGCAACAGGCACAAGAATAAAACCTGGAACTTTCAGGTCTCAGTTCCCTGTTAATCCAAGCTTCATCCTTTAAAGAAATGTGTAATTGAAGAAACAGAGTGTATATACAGTGATCTTTTCCAGCAGTCTGCAGTCTAGAGATTTCCCAAGCCAGAGAATCTGACACCCAGACCTTGTTTACTATCCACTTAACAGTCTCCTCTACAAGTTTGTCTTTCATCCAACACCTATTGCTGTCCTATAGTCAGGATGGTGGTCAAATGTTTAAAGATCACTCCCCAGCTGGTGATCTGGCA
>JBCJKH010020481.1:0-19033 GCA_039877255.1 Loriculus beryllinus | reverse complement strand
TCAGCTCTCTGTCTAGTCAGTTGTTTTCTCCCTGGAGCACAGCAATACATTCAAATGAGCACTACAGACATGGGCAGCCATAGCTTCTTAGCAACCTGTGCTAGTGCCTCACCAACCTCACAGGAAAAAAATTCTCTCTTATATCTGATCTAAATCTCCCCTCTTTCAGTTTAAAGCCATTCCCCTATCCTTGTTTGTGAGAAAAACACCCGGCAAAACATGCTGGCTCCTCTCTGTCTCTTGAAGAACCTCATGGATTGCTTACGCCCTCCTGTTCTGTGCCTCCAACAGACAGATGAAACAAAACAGATAAAATGTAGCAAAATTGTGAATTATTCTACAAGGAAACCCTCTGACCCCATGCAACTGACACAAAAATCTGCTGAGAAAAGGACCAGTGAATTTATTCCAGTTGTGTAAACAGACTTGTCTTTTCAGACCATGTAGGAAACTATTCATCACCGTGCATGAAACAAGCCTTATAGTAAGGGTATCGAATGGGATAGAAAGCAGAGCATTTAATTTTTAGCTATGTCACCACAGTTGGAGCAAAACTAAACTTAAATCTGTCCTACAAGGTGCTTCTTCCAAATTGCTTTTCAAACCTTCACAGATAAAGATATTGGTCATGTTGCACTACAATGCCATATACAAATTCACAACTACATCAAATTACAATCTGAACCTTTTTTCCTGTGTCAATAAGGATTCCAGTTCAAATACAATCAGAAAAATAAATATAATTCAATATAGCCTTGAAAGCTTAAAACCAAGTAGTTATTTAGCAAATTGAAATAAATTATGTGAAAAATAAGAGAAGAAATTCAACAGAAAAAAATATCTCTAAACATATCTTATATTTTAGTCACAGAAATGTAGTCTTGTTTAAGTCATTTGCCAAGGACTAAAACTCAGCTACTGTCCCCAGTTTACAGATCAGAAAATTGTGGCAGACCAGTGAAGTTATTTGCACTAAGCTGTAGAGAACAGAAATTTCAGTTAATATTTTTCTGGCTCCTGTTCCTGTGCTTCAGCAAAGTCTTTATAATCGACTTTATCTGCACTGCAATTATAAAAATATTACATCATCCTTATATGCAATATCTTACTACTGGCATGTAGAGTAAAAATTATATGCTTACAGTCATTTTATATAAGTAATATAAATTATATTTATATGATGTCACCAGTAATATTAAATATTAACATTAACTATTATTAAATATAGCTGCCTAATAGAGGTATAGAAAAGTTCATTACAGGAACATTTTGCATATCTTTAAAATTATGTGAACCAAAAGAAGGAAATACTATGCAGCTCCTTTCTGCTTTGCGTTTTTTATTCATCTGTTCAGTCACTCCTGTTCTGTTACCTTCTTTGTAGGGACACGCTGAAATAGATGTACTTTATTAGGAATCACACAAAAAAAAACCCACACAGAAATGAGCTCACCAGCCCAGAAGGAAATCTGTGGCTAAAATCCCTCCTTTACAGACATTCCAGAAACTCATTCAGCCAGTTCTTACTGTCATGTCAGAGGAAGTGTCCTTCTCTGAAACACTGATAAGGAACTATGCAGAATTGAACAGATAACAGCCTTTTTATTATACTATATATCATGTTCAAAATAAACCCCAAATATTTAAATTCATAAGCCTCCACAATAAGGCTGCAGAAGTTGCATGCGAGACATCCGTTGGTGAAACATATAAATAGGCATTGTGCAAACTGAGAGTGAGAGAGGCAGAGTACAAAACAAAAAGACTTCAACACTATTGAGAACCTCACCATAAACCCCTTCTCTGTATAACACTGGCATCAGAGGGGCAGATGACAAAGTGCTAATAGAATAAGGAGACTTATCAGAAACCTCAGGAAGCTGGGGCAGGGATCTGCATTATATTCAGGTTATTATGACAGTTCATATGAAACACCAAGGTATGTGCCAGACTTTATGAAGTGAGGCATAAGCATTCAAATTGGCATGAAAGGAAAGCCTCCTTTGTTTTAATTTTTTTTTCAGGGATCTATCACACATGTATGTGTGTCCATGCATACGCACAGATACATACACACACACACAGAGTCATAACGTAGCCAAGCTAAAGAGGCTTGCATAATGCACAGTGCATACATCAAATTCTAGTCAGGTACAGGAAAAGAAAGGAAAGGAAGATGTAAATTCTACAAATTCTGCAATGAGCCCCAGAATAAACAAGCCTCCAAAAGTGGGGAAACTGAGGCGATAAGTTGGACTGTTTGACTACATTAGTGATACAAAAAATATTTAGCCTTGTAAAACACTTGGCTTCACTATGTCACTAAAATGGTTACATGATACAAAGTAAAGCTGCCTGAAACTGATACCATGCTATAAGCCGAACTATTTTAAAAATCATCTTTCAGAAGCCATTTTAAACCTGGCTGCAATACATCTTTTCCTAGACTTGAAAGTTATTTTTCAGGAACAAGAAGAAGTGAGATGTAGCCAATATATGCATGCTGGCAACTTCCTTTCTTAGAGATTATTTTGAAAGAGATTATTTTGACCAATATACATACATACACTCATGAATAATTCCTGCATAATTTAGATTCCTAACTAAAAAAAAGTAAAACCATTGGTGTGTCAAACACAATGCTGTGCACAAAATTAAACATCTTGAGAATTAGAATGTAAATTGTGACTTTCATAAATGATGAGGCTAAGGCAATGCAGTCTTAAGGTTTATGATGTAACTTGGCCATTTACTCACAGTCACTGGCCATCAAATGTAACAATGACTTTCCAAGCACCAAATTGCTGTCCCCAAAGTCCGCTTGCGTTGGCATCATCATCATGTGTTCTTGACAGGTTGGGTTTTATCTGACACAGATATCTGGAAAGACAGCAGAAGCCTTGATCCTTGAAGTCACTTTCTGTCTTCCATTGACTACAGAGGGACACTTGAAGAGCATGTTGAAATTAGATATAAATTTTTTTTATTACTCAAAATGAGTGAGATGAATCTTACACATATGGCTGGCTCAAATTAGACTCTTCACTTCCACTATGAAAAGTAGAGATTATCAAAACATTTCAGAGGTTCCCAAGTACAAGAGGGCTCAATGGTGCACAGATGGCCAAAGATTAGAATGTAGGCTTTTTCTCAGTCTTCACTTGATACAGTGGCTGTGATTAGATGTCCAACATAATTAGCATCAATGACAAGAGGTTAAGAACTCAGGATGGAAAAGGTAAAGCAGAGGTTTAATTCTACTTTTAGAAGATGGATGTTTTTGAGCTAGCTGGTCCTGATGACATTCACCTGAGAGTGCTTAGAGAACTGACTGAAGTGATTTCAGAGCCCCTAGCAATTATTTTGAGAAAAGAGTGAGGACAAGTAAAGTTTCAGAAAACAGAAAAGGCAATCATAGTTCTTATCTTTAAAAAACTGAAGAGAAGTGGAGATCAGTCAATCTAAGTTCAATTACCAAAAGAAAAAAATAAAAATACTGGTTCAAATATTCAAACATCTGGATGGTAACAAGGGGATATGGACTAGCCAATGTGGATTTGTCAAGAACAAATCACGTCAAAGCAAACTAGTTTTCTCCCATGACATGGTGACAGGCCTGTGTATTGAAAAGAAAAAATATCTTTACTTTTAGTAAAGCTTTCGACAGTCTCTTTTATGACATTTTTTATACTATCTAGAGTCTTCCTGTAACTGCCATAAGGTAGGGACATAACTGATTGGGATACTGTGCATAAAAAGATACTGTTCAGCTGGAAGGATCTAACAATGAGGTCCACTGGGAACTGATTTGAAGTCTAGGTCTATGGAGCACTTCCAATAATAAAAACTGCATGATGGAGTAGAGAATATACTTGCTGTATTTGCAGATTATTCAAAGCTGGGACAAGCTTTGGATGATGATATTAGAATTCAAACTGATCATTATAAATCAGACAAATGGTCTGAAGTGACTAGGATGCAACTTAATAAGGGCAAAAAATCAAAAGCTCCCACTTAGCTAAGAGTAACCATCTACACAACTACAGAATGAGGGATAACAACAGTTCTTCTGAAAAAAGATGCATGGGCTATAGTAGATCATAAATTGAGCATGAGTCAGCACTGCTAGGCTATTTCAAAGAAAAAAAGGGAAGCTTTAGCCTGGAAAGTATAAACAAAAGAATCATATAGAAGATAAAGGAAATAAACTTTCTGTTTCTGTCACTCATCTCAGGTCTAGATTTAGGATATCTTCAGAACAGATGCTGACCAACTGTTGTGGTTTAAGCTCAGCTGTAAATCATGCAGTCACTCTCTAATTCCCTCCCTTTCTTTCCCCCAGTCCCAGAGTTATGAGGAAGAGAATTGCAAGAATGTATCTCCCACAGGTTGAGATAACAACAGTTTAGTAACTAAGGTATAACACAAATCACTATTGCTACCACCAATAATTATAAAGATAAGGGAAATAAGAAGGGAAGAGAATACAACTGCTCACCACCCACCGACCGGTAATACCCAGCCGGACCCGAGCAGTGATCTAGCCCTTCCGGGTAACTGCCCCCAGTTTACATCCTGGGCATGACGTGTTGTGGCATGGAATACTGATTTGGCTAGTTTGGGTCAGGCGTCCTGTCTCTGCTTCCTCCCAGCTTCCCCTCCTCCCTGGCAGAGTATGAGCCTCACAAAGTCCTTGGTAAGACTAAACATTTGAGAAGTGACTAAAAAAATCAGTGTTATCAGCACTGTTCCCAGGCTGAAAGGCAAAAACACAGCGTTGCACCAGCTACTAAGAAGGACATCAGGACCTTCAACTAAAAAGCCAAGAAAAATCAAAGGGTTATAAATCACATTTGAGGACAAACCAAAATTAGTTGTTGGGTTGTTTAGTGTAGGTAAGTGGCATTTGAACAGCTTCTGAATAGTCTTCAAAAATTTTAAAAGATTACTGCACAGAGGACAGGAGAAATTCACAAAGCAAAGGAACATATCAGTTAGTCCAAAATACAGCAATAGAGATCTAAGTATCACCGTTTAACACCAGCTGACAACTAAATACCATGCAGCTACTCACTCACTCCCCACTCCACCCACAGGTAGGATGGAGAGGATAATAAGAAGAATATGAAACCCACAGGTTGAGATAGGAACAGTTTAATAATTGAAATAAAGTAAAATATAATAATAATGATGATGATGATAATGGTAATGTGAGGAATAAAAAAGAATGATCACAAGTGAAGCACTGTACAATTGCTCACCATCTGCTGACCAATGCCCAGCTTATTTCTGAGCAGCAAAACTGCCCCTTCAAGCCAACTGCTCTCAGTTTACATACCAAGCATGAAGTTCTATGGTATGGAATACCCCTTTTGGCTAGTTTGGGTCAGGTATCCTTTCCCTGCTCTCTCCTAGCTTCTTCTGCCCCTCCTCACTGGAATAACATGAGAGACTGAAAAGTCTTTGATCTGTGGTAAGCATTACTGAGCAACAACTAAAACACTGGTGTGCTATCAGCACTGTTCTCAGACTAAACCGAAAACACAGATCTCTACAAGCTAGTAGGAAGAAAATGAACTCTACCCCAGATGAAACCAGGACACTAAGTTATCTAACTTATCTATAGTAGAGGAAAGAATGGTAAATATTGTTAAACACTTGATTAATGTGCCTAGAGAAAATATGGACTTTTCAACACCGGTGATTTTTAAGAATCCATAAGTGGAATATCTGTTTAGGAAGAGCTGAACATGTCTTGGGGCAAGAGTTTGTACTGGACAATTTCTCAAGATCTCTTCCAGAAATGTGCTTTCACCATGATTATTTTATGTGCACGACCCGTGATAACACTGACCCATGAAACGTAAGAATGGATTTTTTCTAGTAATATGCATGGCAGATCTAGTTTACTTATACAAATGAGTACCTCTGGAAAATACTTACTGACATGACTATATCTCTGTTACATTTTGCATTTTCAAAGTCTCCAAAATGGTCTCCATCTAAGTCAAGAAAGAGTGCACTGGAATTCCTGTAATTAAGTGACAGAACTTGCCATAGGCACATCTAGAAGAGAGAACAGCACCATGGAAGACCTGGGTGAGTTCTCTGAATTGTCTTAATGGGTTAAGGTAGACAAGTACCTCAAATCAAACTGTAACATGCATGCATTTGCCAGTAGTTGTCAGTATCTCAAAAAAAAAACCAAAGAGAGAGAGGGTGAAGTAACAGCTCTAGTTGCTCTTGACATGATTTCATTTAACTCACTAGGTTTCTGACCTGTCAGCATTGGTGGAAACAGAAGTGGAAATGTAAAACTGAGTGGGGAAAATTCATGCAAATAATAACCTTTAAAATCACCAAGTGAGGGTTGGTTTTTTGTTGGGTTTTTTTTTTTTTTTTTGAAAGGAGAGAAATCTGATGATCCAATTATGCAAGTCATTAGGAAAACAATGCTGAAATTTTGTGGCTAATGGGATTTTAAGTTATATTGACAATGAAAACCAATTATACTTTCAAAACTTTTTTTCTCTATCTGCAAATGCATTATTTTAATGAAATAGCATGCTAAACCTCAAGTAGCCAAATGAATGTTAATTATGGAAATAGTTAACAAGAGAACCCTTCTCTTTCTATGACCTCATAATTTCACAAGTCTGAATAGAAGCATAAAGTCATTCATTTTGCCTCTAAATTGTTTGATGTTGTAAATATAGCAAACTTCAAACTCTTCAGAACTCCTACTTTAAAATAAAATTTAGATTAATCTTCTTAAGAAGTACAGTGGAACCAGAGCTCAACCATAGGATGAAAGTAATTCCAAGACATGGGAATATTTAGATAATGACCCAAATTCTTCCAGGTCAGAATCAATTCTAGTTTAACACATTACAACTTTTCTGCTTTAATTGATTTTTCCACTGTCTATTTATCTTTCTAATTGGATAGTAAGGCACTAGGTAAAAAAAAATCTGCAAGATCCAACCAGTTTATGTAAGACAGTTCAATAAGGAAAAGGCTGATGGGAAATTTTGCAGGGTTGCTGAGTAATTAATAGAAGTCATAAAATTAAAATAAGTTTTTGTCAGTTGCTAGTGTCATCAAGCTAACAGCAGAATAAATCTGTGATTTCCTAAAAGATATTATTTGCTGCAACAAGCAATTTTAGGGTTTACTGAGTTGAATACGCAGAGAGTAAAATAATCATAGCACAATGCAAGTGTCTGAGTGGGAAGGAATCTTTGAAAATGATCTGGTCCAACATTCTCTTGAAAGCAGCTTTTAGCCTGGTTTATTCAGGGCCCTGTCAAGCCAAGTCTTGAAGGTTTCCAGCAAGAGAGATTCCATGACTCCCATATTAAATTGTCCCCATGATGAAGAATTTGATTCTTATCTCCTTACAGACTTTCCACTTGTCCCGGCATCAGCTGGCATAAAGTTAATTTTTTCTTCCCAGTAGCTGGTGCAGTGCTGTGTTTTGGCTTCAGTTTGAGAACAATGCTGATAACACCGTTGTTTTAGTTGTTGCTTAGTAATGCTTACCCTGATCAAGGACTTTTCAGTCTGTCATGCTCTGCCCGGGTGGAGTGGCACAAGAAACTGGGAGAGAACAGAGACAGGATACCTGACCCAAAGTAACCAAAGGGGTATTCCATACCACAGGCATGTCATGCCCAGTGTATAAACTGGGGTAGCTGGCCAGAAGGGACCGAATTCTGCTCAGGGATGGGCTGGGTATCAATCAGTTGGTGGTGAGCAATGTATTGTGAATCACTTGTGTTTCCTAAATTTTCATTGCAACTTTTTTCACCTATTTTTAATATCCATATTGTCATTGTTGTTATAATTTTTATCACTATTATATTTTACTTCTTCCAATTCTTGTCCCCATTACACTCAGGGAGGGAATTGGAGTGAATGAGCAGCTGTGTGGTACACAGCTGCTGACAGGGCTTAAACCATGACACCTCTAAAGCAACTTGTGCCTGTTGCTTCTTGTCCTCCCACCACGCATCCTTGTGAAGTGAGCGCTTCCATCATCCACGTAACTACATTTCAGTCACTGAGGGACCATTATTAGATTCCCTTGGCACCTCCTCTTCTCTGTCTGAACCCTATTCCTTCAGCCTTTCTTCATATGTCAAGTTCACAAGCCCTCTAATCCTTTTGTTGGCCCTTTGTAGAACTATTTATTTTTTTGAGTCTCTCAAAGTGGAGGAAGTCCAACTAGACATCATAGTTTAGGTATGGCCTAACAAGTGCCAAATGGTATAATCACATCCCTTGATCTTCAGGATCTACTGTTGCTAATGCAGCCCAGGAGAGTTTGCCCTCACTGTTGCAAATGAATGTGTCATGGGAACAATACAACATTGCCTTGATCAAGAGCTGAGTTCCTAAAACTAATGAGCTGCAGATAGCAAGGCAGAGCAAACAAGACCTGAGTGTGATGAGGTTTCATACAAGTATGGATCAGCAAGTGACAGAAGAATATGTGAAACCACTGAAAAGGTATAGCATGGTATCAATGTGGGTTGACTTGATTTGCACCCTGTGCCAACATCTGGCTACCAATGTGTACGCAGTCTTACAAGCAATAGGGATCATGGTGAAAACATCTGACACCACACAGAAGCAGGTGGAACCATTACAGACCAGTGCTGAAACACCTGTTAGCCAGTCTCCTGCATGTACTGCTGCTCCTGCCCCAAGTGCTGGAGTTCCATTTGTCTATATATAGACCATGTCAGGAAGGAGATGGGTTTAAGAGGTCTGACTTCTCTTTTCTTAACCTAACAATGTGCTAGAATCTAAAAATCTTGCCAATTTGCCTTCAGCAGTTGTATCACACATGAGTGGAAGAAGAGGCATAGGCAATTCAGTGTAATTGCAATTCATTTCTTTTGCCAAACAAAAACTTTCCTCTTAAAATGTGTCTGTGTCTCCAACAGTAACACATAGCTTACAGTCTACTGTTTGGCATACGATTTTGGCTGTAAAATTAGACATTTGGCTTCAAAAATAATTTTAGGGCTAAATTTATTTGGAGGCAAAATAGTCAGGAGTGAATACAGATTACAGAACAGTATCCACGCATTAGAAAAAAATATATTTCCACCTTGGCAATAGAGCTTTTCTATGAACGTGGGCAAATTATTCAGTTTTGTATGGTTGTTCTCCCCATCACCCTTGAGCTGTTTATTATATTGAAGTGCTTTGCAACTGGCGTCAACTTTTAACAAAAATAAGAGATAGTGCTGCTGCAGTGACCGTAAGTTGGTTCTGAAATACAAATGACAAAGTGTGACTGGACCCAGATGATACCTCATAGATGTCAGAAAATCTTTAATTTTAAACATAGTATATAGAGAAACAAAGATTCTGGCAGCCAAATGATACTGAAAAAGAATATAGGCTTACAGATAATTTATGTTGGAAGTGACTTCCACAGGTCTTCTGGTCCAATCCTCCCTTCTCTTCTTATTGCAACATTTGTAGCTAACTGCTCTCTTGTGTTAATAGACAAGTTCCTCACTGTACCATTTAATTTTTGTTCTTATTCTGAAAACTGTACCACATCAGAGACTTAGAAGAAACTAATAAGAACTTACTAGATCCCTGCGCCCAAGTCTGATGGCAATGTGCTTCCTTCACTAGTTATAAGATTCTACAGGTGGTTTTGCCTTTGGCATGAGAAGAGGCACTTCTAACAGTGTTTGGAGATTGCAGAGCCAGATTTTGAGACACTTGGTAGATCACATGCATTTTAGATTTTTGTACTAATTAATCTCTCTCCAAAATTTTGCATCTTGCATGTTAGATACTGCTGTCTGCATATGCAGATATGACACCTCATTTATGATGTGAGACAGTCAGGAGAACACAAAAAGTGAGGCTTCATAAAAATGGAAGGATTTTCTGAAATGATAAAGACCTGCAACAACCCAAGGGAAGACCAAGAAGAAAACCAAACCAAACTATAATGACAGCCATTAGTCATGTCTCATTGTGCACAAGTGGACTGTAGTCAGAAACTATAGTGATCAGGATAGGATCTGGAGCAGTACTGAGGGTAATGGGAACAAAGCCCAAACACACTCACAGAACCTGGTAAACAGCTCAATTCAAGCAGAATAAAAGCCAGAGGCTGATCTTTAATCTGAATCCTAGATTAAAAGAGCAAACAATCTGGCATCCATGGTTGGGAAGGTTTCATTGAGTACTGGACGTGCATCTTCAACAATGTCTGCAATTCAACAGAAAGAAATGCCTTGTTATTGATATGGGGGGGCAGGGGAGAGGGGATTATAAACTGGATGCAACACAACAGGGATGCTCCTTTTTGCCAGACTTTACCTAGCTGTCATTTCTTATTAGCAGACAAATAAAATACATATTAAAACATTTTTTTTTCTAGGAAACACATATTTAAATTATCCTTATTATCTTTTGCCTTACACATAGACTTATTTCGTCATTCCAGCATAGACTACCTAGCTTTCATTGCAAGAGCTATCTAAAATTTATACATCTTGATGGAAAAAAATATGTGACAGCTGCTTTCAATATTCTTTTTAAAAGCATATATAACAGCTATAGAATCAAGGTAATTCTGTAAGCCAAGAGAAGTAGATCATGTTGCTTATTTCAGTCTCATCAATTTCAACTTTGATTTTAATAAGATCTTTTGAAATGGTTGACTTTCCCCAGAGAGCTTGCAGTAACTCAACTCAGGTCTACATGTCCCCAGTGCCTACTGAAATCAAAATAATACAGACACCTTCTAGAATGTTTCAAGACTCAAGACTCTGAACAGGTATTTTTTCTATCATGTAATTACTGAGATCCAGACAGTAGACTCCTTACCCAAAAGAACAGTCAAGGAGAAGAGTAACTTGAACAAAGCATGCAAGATCAGAGATGTAAACAGTATTGCCCTTTTCCAACAGCAAAGCCAATTTAAATTCCATTTTATGCTAAAAAGTAAAATGAATTTAAAACTCCCTTAAAAAATCTGGGTTTTGGTTTTGTTTTGTTTTGTTTTTCCCCACGACACTTAAAAACCTCATTAAGAAATTTTAAAGGAAACAAACAAAAAAAACCAAACAAGCCCAGAATTTCTGTATCTGCTTGCAGTTTTACATCAAGCAGCATGACAGAATTTAAGTTCAGTGCTACCAGCATCAACTCAGTTGTTCTCAATCTGTGTTAATTTAACTGTGCAGTGAATTTAAGCCCCACTGCTCAGTCAATGGCAGAATGAGCCCTTAACAGAACTGCATGTGGCTGTGTGGAAGAGAGGACAGTATTTCTCCAGAGCAGCAAATAAACACAGATCAAGTTGAATTTGTAAAGGGAGAAAAGATTAGCATGGGAGCAGATATTCTATCAAATAGTTTCCCTGCTTTGTGCCTGACCTTACACATGAAAGGTAGAAGCAGCTTTGCACCCAAAGAGCAGAATATAACAAAGAGGGATGATTTTCACTCTTTCATCTGTAATAGTATCCTGCCAATAGATTAAAGAGGTCTATGGCTGGGTTTTTTTCAGCACATCCACTGACAGGCAATAGCTGTGCTTCCACATTCAGCAACACCACTGCTTGTTCAGTACCTGTCTCTGGCAGCTCAATCTAAGCCCTTGGGAGAGCAATTCAAATAAGGTTTTTTAGTAACTTGTGTCAGTTCACAAAAACAGCATTGCACAGAACACAGTGCAGATGCAGGCATGAGTCAGAAAATGAAGGGTTAAGAGTAGCTACCCTGGCATTGACACTGGGGAAATAGAAAATGCCAGGTATGATGGGAAAGGGTGCCAGAGCAGCCCCTGCCTGCATCTCACCTTCCAGCTGCTCTCCCAGGTTTTCCTGTGCTAAGGAACAATAACACCAATGTCATCAGGAGCGTAAGAGGGGAATGTATACATAGTGTTGTATAATATGTAAAAACTTACTTCACTACTCTTTTTCTTCTGAAATTTGTTTTAACTCTGTTCTGAAGATCAAGACATGATCTATATTTTCATAAAACATAGAGCACATACAAAAAACTCAGTTATCAATAACTCCAGCAGGCTTTCAAAGAAAGTAGCTTATAGTCTCTGAATGACACTCACTTCTATGCCCAGAACAAAGGAATACATACAGTATTCAGAATAACACTATTAGCAAACAATTTTAAAGATGCTGTTCAAAAAGTAGTCTGTATTACCACTACATAGCTATCCTCAAGTGAAGGACCTGAGGACAATCACTGCAGGTTAGCTCACCTCCTCTGTCACCTCAGGCTAGTCACATTTGGATAGCACCCCGGTTGGTGTTGAAAGCTCAAGGGTTAATTTATAGAAAACATTCTGTGGCCATGCAAGACCACAGGACCACTTCTTTCTTACTCCTGTATTTGGCCTTCATTCAAAAGCTGAGTCAATAACTGAATTTTACATAGTATCAGCTGCACATAAAGTTACTATGATAACAGGCAGTGATATACAGCTCAGCCCTGTGACCAGTGGGTTTTCAGGCATGATGGCTGTGATGGCTTTCCTTCCTCTTAGTAAGTCTTTCTTCCTCTAACCTAATGGATACCCAGTTTGGGCTTGTTAAAGGGAACTATTTCCTGTTCCAAGAGGACATCACTGGACTGTTCAAATTTCACCACAAGGTGAACACTCATCTCCTGGAACAGAGGATGCAGGTGGGCACTCAGCTCATCTACAGTCACTTCTTCCTAGTGCTGAAGCACAGACACTGTGCCATATCCTGACTCCACATAGAGATTTATGAAGCAGACGATAGAGAAGGAGGCACAAAAGACTGGCACAGCAGAAAGAAGATTCTGGTTTAGTAGGATGGGATGTAACAGAGTATCATCAGAACATAAGTGGTGTTTGACACTAGCTCTGGTACTTCCAGATCTTTAGACTTAAAGGCTCATCTCCTGTAACAGAAACACAGACTATACCAGGGAATACCACAACTTCTTCTTCTCTGCTTTCTCCTCCAGGGTGAAAAACAGCTTAATGTTCACAGAAAACGTATGTGGGTTTCATGTACATGTTCAATTTCTGGCACATATACCATACTCCAAGCATAAAATACAGCTTTGACCCACTTCTCCACAAGAGAATATATACCAAATGAAATAGGCACTTCCAATAACCTTAAAAATAAACCAAGAAGAGTTATGATTTCGCTTGTCGGTACAGAAACAAAGAACTAAATGTCTGCATGTAGGAAAGGCTTGTTTCTTTCCTAAGCAGGAGAGGAGTCTCGACTTGAAGCACAACCCTTGCGCTGAGTGGCAGGGATGTACATTTTATGTACTGCAGCGCCATCTAGCCCAAGAAAATAAAATACCACCTTGGACAATGGGTGCTGAAGGACACTTTGTAGTGCTAAATGTTAAGTTCATAAATAATTTGTGACCCTGGATGAAACGCAGCTTTGGGCTTATTGTATGACATTTTAATTTTTTTTTCTACACTATAAATGCAGCTGAGCAGCATATAAGCTCCTCTGAGAGCTACCTGCTACAGGAAATAACTGACATATGCTATTTTCATTATTTCTCATCCAAACTGAAACCTGCGGTAACCTGAAATAATGCAACAAGTTGAAGCCTAGGGCATATACATTTCTGTGGGTGTTTTGGTGAAAAACTGAGAACTGCAATAACAGAAGAAAGGAAAATTAAAAAATTCTAATAATGAAAGAAAGCTCTTGCCAGTTTTGCCAGTGTCGAATTTTATTATAAGGAGGGAAAAATCTACAGTGTATGTAATTATTTTGGTTTTATTTCTAGAAATTTCAGATGAATTTTGTAGTTATTACAAAGTCCTATTCACTCATACCAGTCTGACATTTATCTAAATTAAATATCTGGATTTGGATACAAGTGAGTTTAAATCCAACAGAGAAAAATTAAAAACAAAACAAAACAAAACAAAGCCAAACAAAATGTTTTCAGAAGTCTAGATAGCTTCTTCATTGTGATGTTCAGTTAAAGCAATTCAAAATGTGATCACAGGTTGTATAAAATGTAAGTTTTCAGAGACAGTAATGCTGATAATGGTCCACTGGTTTTCCTTCACAGTCCATATTCTGTAATTTTTTGAAGATTTCTAGTTATGTGAATAGGGAGAATTAATTTTAATATGAAGTAAGGGCACACCTACCTTTGAACTTTAGCACAGAATGAATCACCCTCTCTACTCATTATGAAGGAGTTTACATATTTAATTTAGCTTCCACTGTGTACACCTCAGCTTTAGCAAGACAGATCTGTTTCTTCAAAAAGTGTACTTGAGCCTGGCATTTAATTTTTATTCACTTATCTGAAAACACAATTTTCAAAATTATATATATGTATATATATATATTTTATTTTATTTTTTTTTTTTTAGCTTCAGGCATGTCTGTCCACACAACGGATAACCTAAAGCCAAATAGTAGATACATGCCATAGCAGTGTTACAAAGTGGTACAAAGTTCTGAGAAAGCCAGCTCAGGAGTCAGAAATCATGGAGATCCACTAAAAAGGGATTTTTTAAGAGCCTAATACACTCTGTCCGTCAGCTAATTACACAGCTAATTCAGAGCTTGTGTATCACCACAAAGCACAGAACTGTGACACGAGGACATACTCTAACTCCTAAGTTAACGTATAAAAGCTTCTTCTCCAACAAAAATATACCTGTTTTGCTGCTGAATGAGAAGCTCACAGTATCCAGACCCACATGAATTTTAAATAGCACATTACTAGTCTTTTCATAATAATACTAAAAACAGGCTGGTGCACAAGTGGCCCAGCACTTTTTAAAGATTGGTCAGAAGGGGAAAGATGTTAGACTTGCATTTACAAAGAAAGCCAAATATGTATCAACAGAAGTGTTAAGATTTCCTTGATGTCTACAAGCCCACGCTGACTGAAGACTGTGCTAACCCACAAGAGCTTTGTAGAAACGGAGCTTCCCTGGGCATGAATTCTGAATCAGGAATCCACTGCGAAGTAACAGTACCATGGTGTCTCACAACTATCCACATGTGTTTGCAAGTATTTTTCCCCACAATTGCACATACTATCCTACTTGAGGACCTTTATCACACAAATCTAGGAATCCACAGGTTACTTCTCCCTTTTCATGATACTATCATTACTAAATTAATTTCAGTTAACTAAAAGATAATGATCAAATTTATAAAAAGCCAACCTTTATTTGATGGTCAACTTCTCTGCATTTCAAGCTAGACGTTGTTAAGATGTGTGTGTGCATGCATATATGTGTGCATATTTATGTCTGTATTGACTTGCAGAGAAAACCCATACTCAACTCAAGTCATATAAACCTTCTGGTACAATGTGCTATATTGCTATGCCTTTTCTTCCATCCAGCAAAAGTGGAATTTTATTATAAATCATCATATACACTCCAGTTAAGAGTATAAGTTAACCTTATTATTTTTTGTTACTGTTACTTACAATGATATCAAATAATTACATTAAAACAGGGACATATTTTTCCCTCAAAATTTATCAATTTTAAATGTAAAGTCCATATACTACAACTCATTAATTAAAAGTGCTGCACTCATACGCAGTACCACTGTACCACAGAAAGCTGAAATATATATATAACATTAAGTTGAACAGGAAAGGAAGGAGGAGCTCTATTTTGCATATACTCAATGTCTAATTAGGTTTCATATTTAGGTTTTTGACCCTGCTTTCCGCTGGGAGCCTGAATTAACAACTGAATTTCTGTTGGGCTGGTGACCCTATCTGCAGTGTCACAGCCTGAGCTAGGAGAAACAGTTCTTTGGGAACCCTTGGCTCACAGTTACATGTTCTCCTTGTAATCATGACGACTCCCTGGGAGACTCAGTTCGGGTAGGATCAAGTTCATCTTTCTTGCACCAAACTTGTTCCTATATTTCAGAGGCCTAATGAGGCAGACCTTCAAAAATATGCTGCATAATACCAGCGAGAAGAGGTAGGTGATCATAAAGGCTTTCCAGGAAAGAAGTCATCTAATTAATACAATACCTGAGACTGGCAGATTCTCCCTCTGGAGGTATTCAGAAGCATCTGTTCTGTCTACTGACCACACAAGCAGTTTAGACATTTACCTTAGGAAGGCTTACTGGTAAGACACATAAAATATATTAGCAAGACATATGCATATATATGGTGGGCTTAAGCCTAGCTGTGTTATCATTAGATTTTAATTCATATCTCCTATAGGCTACCAGCATACTCATTTCACCAATTTTGACAAATTTACTCATTGAAAAAACAGGCATAAATAGGTGGAATAGAGAGAAAAGATGAGGCCTGAACTTAAATGACTGTCATGTATGAAAAATTGAACTTTCATTCCCAAAGGCATCACCTCTGAATTTAGAATTTACATTTTATCATCCTCATCAAGATCAAAAAAATGCTTCCCTTCTCTTCCTTTCCAAAACAACTCTAAACCTTGCAGCATAAAATATAGTATAGGCACCCAGGCACCAGGCATAATAAAATCTAGCAACAATAACTCAAATATGTGTCTCCTTGTCTGAGTCACTTTAGAGACATCCGGAAACATAAATATATGTTTTCCCTGAAAGGTAACAGTTTTCTTCCTTTCAATCTGAAATAAAATTCTGTCCCCATCTCCCAGGGAACTAAAGGTGACAATAAGAGCTTGACAATGTTCACAAGATGTGCTTTTCACATTAACATTGCCAACAGCTGCACCATAAATAGTGGGTATATGGAAAACAAATTCAATCATTATAGGAGGTGCAATTTAAAATCTGAAAATCACTCAAATAAATCAGTAGAAAAGAGTTAAGAGATCAAAGTCTCCACAACGTAAAAAGCACTGCTTCTGTGTTCCAGCTTTATTTGCAAGGAATTCCAAAATCTACCGGAACAAAATATTCCCCTTAATGTTCTGTAAAATGCTTATGATGTATCAAGCTTTGTTCCATTCATCCTTCCTTTTCCTGTGCTACCTCTTGCCAGACATCAAGGAGCTCATGCCAAATATCTGCAAATGCATGGCTTATGAAGGGCAGGATTGGATGAGTGAAGGAAAATCATGCACAAAAGACAAATATATTACCCTCCCCCAACATACTCTTCTTTATCACCACCAGCACACAGTCAAACACGTTTCACACAGAACTGGGAGCCAATACGAGCATCTTGTAATTATCTGAGATACAGCACATACTGTCAGACCTCCTGCATTCAGCCCTGGAGGTCCTCCATTCTGTTCCTGAGGATATCTGATATAATGGCATTGACTGCATGCTCTCTGCTAAATTTGCTCAGCACATTGGAGATACTAAATAAGGGATTACAGGATGCTGACAGTAGCCCTTGCCAAAGACACCCTGTCTTTGAAATAATGCTTATGCCCTGCTGGCATACACAGAAAGTGACCCAAAATCTGGAGGGGTACCATAAACTACAGTTATGATCCAGGTTAATATTCTTTTTATCCTTAAAGCCCCAGACACTTGGTGAAAGAGTATAAGATACAAAACCTTTCAAAAAGCCAACACTGAAAACACTGGAGAGCCCTGAGTGTGTGTATCCAGGACACATGGATATGTTTAACAAAACCAGATGACATTTCTGAGGTAGACCTGGTGACTATTTCATGAGCAGATGGGATATGCCATATTCTTAAACTGCTAAGAAGAAAACTGTCTGAGACAACACTAAAATTACTATTTGCGCTCTAAATTTCATATAAGGAGTCTGACCTGTACCACAGATATTAAAACTTCTTCTATTGATTTATCATTTCAACATATAAGAGTTTTTTGCTTTAGCATCTCCATTTTTGGAATGCCTCATGCAAGATAATAAGAGGTAATTTCCTAATATCTCCTTTTAACAACATTAGTTCCATTAAAATTGAAGATAAAGATGGGGGAACAGAGGAAGATATAGAAACTGCTACAAAACATAACTGTTTGATTTATAGTCTCTTTTATTAACATGTCAAATATGTCTCTAATTCCAGACTCATTTGAAAGAAAAAAAATACATTGACAAAAGATAGCCCACTTTTACAAGTCAGAAATTTCAATAAGAGCAATTTCCTTACACATATCTTATAGGCTGTGCCTATCAATAACCACCATGGGAAGTTTAAAAGCATAAAAGAACTAGGTGATGTACAAAATAAACCACCCAACTTCCAGTAGTGCCACAGTGTCAGGAAAATCTATCCTGCAGTCATCGTTCTGCACACATATGTAAAAGATATCCTTCAATTACATATTTACAAATCTAGAACAAGCCCTATTTCTTCAACAACCAGTCCCAGATTTTAAAAGTCACCCTGATGACTCTCCTAGATCACTGAAAGGATTAAAGGTAACGATTAAAACATATTGCAGACTGCTTTAGAAAGCAGCCCTTGGGAAAATGCATTTGCAAATAAAAGTAAAGCATAAGGATTTTTTAATTAGATTAAATTTAATAATGGGATATTTTTAATATACCATTCAATTTTCACTTGTATTGAAAATAGTGCATCTAAACACATAAACTGCCTCTGCAGCCTGACATTCTCTTTCAGTCTCAGTGTTACCAGAAAGGAATGGCCTTTTGAGTTATTTTGTCCTTCAGAGCCTATTCTTCTTAACTATCTAAAGTACACATTTTCCTTCTTTCCAGTATACAGAAATGGTTTGTTTTCAAAAACTATGGATTTTTCTAATGACATCCTACTTTTCTGTAGGACTGTCATTCTTTAACCCTAGGCAGCAACTAAGCCCCACGCAGCCACTTGCTCACGCAGAATAGTGAAAGTGAGAAAACTCACGGATTAAGATGAAGACAGTTAATAGGTAAAGCAAAAGCCATGTGCACAAGCAAAGCAAAACAAGGAATTCATTCATGATTTCTCAGCAATAGGCAGGTGTTTGGCCATCTGCAGGAAAGAAGGTCTTTTCCAACCTAGTTGATTCTATTATTCTGTGTGTAATGGTTACTTGGAAGGACACCAAGCTGTCACTCCAAATGTGTGT
>JBCJKH010020474.1:0-24983 GCA_039877255.1 Loriculus beryllinus | reverse complement strand
AAATACCAGAACAAGCCACACTTTTAATCTCAGGATTTAAACATTCTGGGCTCCTCCTGTGCACAGTCTTGTGTATATGGTCTTTTTTATATATTAGAGGCATATTTGAAATAAACAACCAACCAACCAACTGCAGCACAAAGTCTAAAACCCCCTCATTATTCTGACTCAGGCAGCACTGATTAAGACCAAATAGGTGCAAGAGGCAGCACTCCCACTTGCACCTCCCTGCCAATGGAGGTCTTTGCTCCCCTGTAAAGTTGACTACACTACTTACAGAAACAGGTCCTGAATATCTGCACTTTTCAGCCTTGCGCTGCACATAACAGAAACTAGTTTATAAATTGTGGTGGTCCAAGAGCTACTTCCTGAGCTGTGATGTCATCCTCTAAAGGAGGCAGCAGCTTTTATCAGAGGAGCATGATGCATGGCTGTAGCAGTCTTCCCTCAGCTAGTTGACTTAAATGTATCTGAGACACAGGGCCTTTTAAAAAAACAAAAAAACAGGGATAAAAGAAAAGACTCCAAGAGCAGTTCCTTTAAGAAGTAATTTGACATGAGAATCACAACAAATCCATTGCAGTTTACAATAGCTACCACATTCTGTGGTCTTGCAATTACAGTATCTATTCACCTTCAGACACTTACAATATGCCATTTTCCCAAGACATTCAATGACTATGACATACTAAAATATTCCCTGCTCTCCTTTCCTCAAACAGATCCCCTCCTAGGTATCATAGGGTTCCTTTATTTTGATGGTGCCAATGTCCTGCAGTTAAAAAACCTAAGGGCATTTTATGGAAAACAGCTGCAACAAGAGCACCCACTCACAGTTGATCTAACATACACTCCAGTGCACTGTGGTGTGGTCCTTCCATAGAGCAGCTATTGGAGCTCCCTGAGGATGTTCTCCTGCAAATGTCTACACGGGACCTGGAAAAGATCAATGTGAATGCTGTGAATCTAGTTTTGCCCAGTTATGGCAGATGCATTGTGCATGAGAGTGTATCCTCCTATCACACCATCAGCTACATGTGGGTGTGCAGTTAAGAGTTTCCCATGTCAACATACCAGGCAGGATTAACCAACTTGGAGAGCACTCTTCTGTATTCAAGAGAGAGGGACTTTCTTCTAGAGGAATTCTCAGAGCAGGATCCTAGCTCCAGCTTAAGGTGGCTATAGGGATGCTCATCTATCTCCTTTCTTTACTGTGGGTTCAGGGAGATAGCCTTCACCAGGCCAAACTCTTTCTCTTTGAAAAGCACAAACCTCAAACACAAACATCTGAGTCATTAAGACAAAAGATGACAATCTTTATGTCCCAAAGTAGTGTGCATTATCTCATCAGTGTCACAGAAAAGTGACACAATGGTTTCAACAAAGCATTTAATAGTGAAAAATTGAAATATCAAAATAAACTGGAAAAGCTGACATGCACCATCACAGTCAGACAATCACAACTGCTGGCAACTACATAAATGGCAATTTAATCCAAGAAATCTATATTACAAACAACACCAAGTACTTTGATATCCATTTTAAACTATATGCAAAAGGCTGGGAGATACCACATTGCCCTGAGATGTGGATTGTGCCCCACAGTGTAATGGACACCAAACTTCACAGGTTCCTGATAGTTGAACTGAGGGAAATGGCTTCCTGCTCAGAGGCCTGGCAATTAACTCTGTGTGTGAGCAAAACACACGTGGTTTGTCATCATTAACACCACCCTGCCCAGTATTTCAAGTCTAAATCAAAACATCAAAGCTTCAGAGAAATAAATAAGCAAGCCATTGTATGCACAGAGGGTGCAGGGGAAGAGAGAAATAAAAATTCCAGCTAGCCTCTACAGGTGACCCACAAAAGACCTAAAACTCTTAACACAAGCCAATTACAATGCAACATACTATTGGCAGTGATTTTGTCTCCTTTCAGCTCTCTACCTCTTCCCCCTTGGTGGAAGTCATCAAATTGAAACACACAGTTTCACATCACAGCCTCTGACTGCAACTGCAACCCAGTTGCAGGCTCCAACCCATCAACTTACCATAATCCATCTTGGAACAATTTTAGCTCATTGGCCTTACTATATCTTTTTGAAAGTCTCTAAAGCATAATTTCTTTTAATTCTCATCTGTTACTTGAGCTTTGTTTTCCTTTAGAATTATTTAACTTAAATTTATTTAAATAATTAAATTATTATTTCTGGTAGCAGGGTCCCTCAGGGCAGGTGTTTTTGCATCACTCGTACCAGCCAAAGGAGCTGGCAGCTGCTCTCCAGCAGAACACAGGCGTGCAAGTGGCCATTCCAGAAAGCTTCTAGCATGGGGTGGGATGGAGACCCACACGCCCAACCCATCAGCTGTTTTGCCAATCAGGCTGTCACTCTGTCTCAGACACTCTTAGTATAAACTATAGGAGGGCGCTAGATCCATCATCTGCACTTGCACATCAGACTGCTATGTATTCCTGAAATGATCATGTTTTATCATCTGCCAGTCAAGTAGCTACAGAAAATATACCCAATTTTGAAAGTGGTACAACAGTGGCTTTAAAACAGTATTTAAACCATATACTCTTTCCTGTGCAGTCAGAAATCCCTATTTATTCTTTCAGAGGTTTAGCTGTCAGCTCCTAGTCTTATTGCCAGTCTCATGACTGGATTATTGCATCAAAGTGACAAGAGTATACTTAATATGCTCCACGCAAACCAGATGTTTAATTCTGTCGGTAAAAAACAGTTAGGAACAACTAATTGTTTTATTCTAAAAAAAGTCTGAACTCTCCACATTACGCCCAGTATCAGTATCCCACTAGATTAAAAAATAAGGAGGGAGACACATATCCCCAACAAAATCATTCCAGTAGTCTTAATATTTCAGGCTAGCACCATGTTTGGTAGGCGCACAAATACTGCTAAGCTTGGGAGGCAACAGTTAAAACACAGTGGCTGTGACTTTGAATGAAGGAAAAGAAATCTAAACACAGCAATTATCACAGCCCTTCTGGATAGATACCTTTTGAAGCATAAGGAGAAAGGAAAGGTTCATATCCTCCCTTCCTGCCCACAGATGTGTTTCACAAAGGCCTCCTACATCCTGCCCAGTTCTCCTCCCCATTGTGGAGCACAGCACTGTGTTTCTTAACTGGGAGGCAGCAGCAGCACCAGCTCAGTCAGCGGAGGGGCTCCAGGAGCCAGACCGTGATCAGTGAGAAACACACATCCCCAGGGATACCTGTTTAGGTGCACAGCACACTGCTCCAAAACTGCCCACAGATCGGGACTCCCTCTGCCTCATGCAATGTCAGGCACTGCCTGGACAATTTCCAAAATTTACTAAGACTTTTGCTTCTTCATATTACTTACTTCTGCCTTCTCCATCCAAAGTTAGCATCCCTTCTTCTCTAGCTGCACAGCAAACCCAGCTTTTCTGCTTTATTTCTTGTCAACATTTAAATAGTTAGCATTAATTTTCTACCAGTTTTCAACAGCGCTTTTTACAAAATGTTTCATAAACCTGAATTAAATTTTCAGACAGGAGTTCAGCATCCTTTGGGATGTCTAGAGGTAATCTCTACAACTGTCATTCCAGGGGCTTGCTCAACTTCTTATATTCTTTCTGTATGCATCTGCTAGAAAGGATACATACAAATCTTTCTTGTAAAAGACTTAGAAAATCCACAGAGACAGAACAATTTAGTTCAGTGTCCTTTGGCTGCTCTTATCCCAAATAATTTTAGAACTGGGAAAGTGAAAAAAGGTGAAAAAGCAAGCGTTGCAACTGGGAATAGGACTTCAGCCTCTCCTTCTTCCAAACACAGTGTCCTTTGATTCCTTTGTTGAAACTCTTGTTAAATTACTAATGAAAAGGAGTCTGATGATCTCATCCCAAATCATACCATAAAAGCAGCCAAGAATAAGGTACAACTTGGTAGCATGCGATAGCCACGCATTTCAGAGATGCTCAGCGCTGATGTAAATACCACGCCAAATTGGCTGTAGGAAGGTAGGAGGGGCACCATGAGAGAATGCCAAGCTCACACAGCAACTGTTTTATTGCTACTCACTTCATGACCAACTCAAATATTTAAAACAAGAATGGATACACCTCAGAGAGAATGTTTACTGCATCTCCCTTTGAAAGGTAAATATCCTTCCTAAAAGTTATACTCTGAAAACAAGAATCAGTTTTATCTTTGCAAAAACAACCAATTGTGAAATGCAAATGTAGACCTCAAGAAAAAAAAAAAAAATCTGCCTGCTATCAATGGAGAGGTAAAACCTTAGAGAGCCACCCTTGGCAAAGTACTACAGCCAAGCGCATGGGACACAAACATGTCAATGGTAAAGACTTAGAGGAAAAATTGAGGAGAAGAGGAGAATTGCTTACCTTTTCTTCCAGAACAGATAACTTCCACCCAAAAGTCACCTCCTCCACATCCTGCCTAACACCCACTCCCCAGCTTACCAATTAAATTTTGTCCCAAACGTAACAGAACACAAATCATTTCCTCAACTGTTTCTTTAATATGCCGTCCTTCTAAAGAAGCAGCATACACATGCTACCAAAGCCTGACTTTCAGTCCCACAGGGATCCAGCACTGAGCTTAGACACAGAAGTCACATAGATCTATTATTACTGAAGGAGTAGTTGGTCCTATTTAATGCAGAAGGCAACAAAACAAAGAAACCTGCCTGATGATCTCAGCTAGCCACAGGTGAAGATAATAGACTAGACCTGATTATTTGATGTTTGTTTGCAAATCACATCAGCCTAGGGTCAATTCTCCCTGCTGCAGCCACTTGAGAACAATGTCCTGGATTCAACCTCTTCTTCCAGATTAATTTCTGCTGGGATAACTCCTCCTCCATAGCCAGAGCTTCTCTTCTTGCCTTCATCCCTGAAAAGGGCTCTCATCAGCAGGCTCTGATAGATGTGAACCACCTAATCTTCTCTCACTTTCCAAACAGCTTCCCTGCCTTTCATTTTAAAGGTTTCTTGCCCATTCCCCAGAGTACCAAATCAGACCAAAACACAGGTGTCTTCCTTGATGCTGAGTTGCACTCCTGGGTTAGTTGACCTGTGCACACCCAGCAAGCCCAGACATGTACATTAACAGATAATTTATGGAAAAATAAACAGCAGTTGCCTAGTGAGCAATAGGCAAGCAGTTGTGTTACACGTGGTGTCGCAATTTCTGCTGTAATGATAAGTGTTCAAAACTCATAGAGGTCATGCACCTGGAAAGTAAGCTGCCATTTAAATATAATGGATTTTTTTTTAAAGTAAGACTTTTGGAGTGCTTCAGCTTCAATTGCCTGAGTCATCAGAGTGCACTTAGATCACATTCTCATACTTTTATTGAAAAATAAAAGCCATAGTTTACATTTCCATTATTATAAAAACCAACAGCAAATTGAGATTTTTACATCACTTGGCTCCAGCTAATAGGATGTTAAATAAATCATCAAGCTAGTGATGAAATCAGGAGCATTTGAAAGACTGTGACAACATAGTCAAGATGATAAGCATTCATTTCAGCTGTGGCTGTAAACACAGGCATGAGCTTGTTTCACAGAGCCCGTGCTCTCCTGGAGGAGCCTGACTTTTCACTGCATTGCAAGCTCTCAAATCAGAGTTTCAAATTGCCATGGAAAAAATATATTAAAACCTGCTCTGCACTCACTAAGAAGAGCTAACAAGGAAGTTGAGAATCGTACCTGATCGGCACATTTAATTTTCCCTATATTGTTAATGACATGTTTAATTTCATAAAACTTCATTAAGCAATAGAGAAAGGAGAGGAACATCTCTTGGCAGCCAGGCACACTGTAGCCCTGGAACTGTGCATTTTACATCCATGAATTCACTGAAGGGGCATGAAACACTTATTACTTGTGTAACACAGCAAGGAGAGGGAGTAATTCCCAGGAGCAGCTGCTTCCAGTTAGGGCAACTCAGCTGGAAAGCAGAGGTGCCTGTCAGACTAATTAAAGTGAGGAGAAGCTATCTATCTGAAACTCCAGCTTTTAAGCACTGGCTAACTCACTCCCCAAATGTAATTTAAAAGAAGAAAAAAAAAAGGCAAATAAGAGAGACAAATGAAAACAGGCTTAAGCATTGCTGAAAATATACCTCCAAGCTATTATCTTAATAAATATTTTGGGAAGTTTGTGAACAGAAGGATTATTGTGACTGTGGTGGTGTGAGTGGGAGGAATTTACCCTCCACAGCTCAACCAACTGCATCAATGATGATACAACAGCCCTCAAGGGCAATGAGCTAATTGCATTGGCTCAATGTTGATGAATTTTTACAAAGAAGCCATTTTGTTGAAGTATATGCAGAGTAAGCTGCTATCTCTAGTTCTCAGAAAAAATGAATCTTCATTTGTAAGGATTTAATAATTAGGCAATTCTGTCTGAAGATGGCCAAATACACTACTTCCGTATAATATGTATCCTGTAGCAACTTATGCCTAATCACAAAAAGTGATTTGGTGTTTTGAAAGTTGCTAATACACTTGATCCCAGAAGTGCATCACATATTCCTTTTGATTTCTGTGGGAAGAGGTGATTTATGTGAATACATTTAAACAAACAACTGTTGCTTGGCTGGATGAAGGTTAAAGGGACTGGAAAGGATGCAGTGATTATCTGAAAGCATGAAGGGTGTGTAAACACCAAGGGGAAAGTCAGATTGCTGAAGAAAGCTCAAGAGGGTGTAACTCGGGCAATGAGATAAATGTATGTGTTCTTAAGCCCTGAAATATTGGCTTCTAAAACGATGACATTATTTGTGTATGCGAAAGAACCTCTGGTCATTGCAGAAGTCATGGCTATTTGTCACTGAGGACAAAATATGTGAAAATGGACTAAAAGAAATGAAAGAAATTTGCTATATGGATGAAGGGGAATATGAGTTAGAGCAACAGTAACTCTGTATCTTGGGGCAAACCAGGTGACCTTCTGGAATCACTCTATACTATCTGCCATCTCTACCACAGAGGAGGCAGCAAGGGCGGGTGATGAGCCTACAAGGCTCTGGGCTAAGTACAAACCATTAATTTCACATGGCTTGCAGCTACAGGAAAGTATTTTGGATGTTTTTCATGGGTAATTCTAAAGGGTATGCTACCTGCGCAATTACCTAAGAAGACTGAAAAGCCTATTTGGCACTTAATCCCCTTGATTACACATGTGGCATTTAGGGAATACATAAGCATATGGTAAGATGCCAGCAAGGTATTGGGCCTCATCTAGATCATTTGCATTACTTGCCAACGTTCATTTCTTTTTAATAGATACATTTAAAACTCCTGGGGATAAAAATCATTATTATATTTCTTGTTGTTTAATATTTATTTTATTCATATATGCAAACTGCATGAGCAGACAGAGCTAAGAAAAGACAGTATTTTGACTTGTCAAAAAGACAAATTCCTTGCCTTCTAAAAGCTTCCTCCAAGTGTTGTGATACCTTTTTATCTCCTAGTATTTTCCAGGTAACATTTCCAGACATGGATATCTTATGTTAGAAATGAAATACAATTATTCTCTTGGGTAGTTGCTTAAAGCAGCTTTCACTGTATCAAACATGATTTAAACTTATGCCTTCTATTGCCTGTACTTTCCCAGCTAGTGTTCAAGTTTGTCTGAAACCAGAAAGAAATTCAAAGGACCTAGGTATCCACAGCACCCTAAAACATGCACAATAGTATCCTGATCTCTAACAAGTTCAAATGTATCCAAAGACTTTGGCAAGGGAGGTACCGTTTAAAAATATTTTAGCACCTACTATTTCCCAAAGTGTGTGTCTAGATACAGGCAACAGAGGTTAAATAGCTAAATTGGTTTTATATGGATACACGAGAAATGACTGTAACAGGCTTCACGTATGACAGATGATTCATGTCAGTGTCAAAGGGCTAAACAGTATTAGAGGCAACTTAGTGTGCTTGGTTTCATGCAAGTTTAACCTGTTCATGTTCATTCAGGAATGCTCAGGCTTGGCTTAAAGAGACAAAGATTTTGGCTGTAATAATGACTGCTGCCTTCACCTCTTGCTCTCACTCCTGTACCTTGGGAATTACAAATGAGGACTCCTGAAGAGGAGAGTTTAAGAGGCTAAGGGAGGGCAAGCACAGGGCTGGAAAGATACACAGACAAGTTGTATAATATTTCTTTTTCCACCCTATTATCCCGTAGGAGTTTTAAACAGCCAAACGGATTTGTCAAGAATTAATTGTGTCAGATCAATCTAATTTCCTTCCTTGGAGGATAATTGGTACTGGATAAGAAGTAGTAGCTGATGGAGTACTTATTGAATTTAATAAGGTTTCTACCTTATTCAACACAGTCAGCTGATACCATTATAAGTGGTGCACACCTGGTTGAAAAGAACACTTTTAGAGATTAGTTTTCAGTGGTTGGCGGCCAAAGTGAAAGAATATATTGAGTGGAGTTTTGAAGGACTGTGTTCTTCAATATTTTAATTAACAGCTTGGTTGGTAGAATAGAGAATAAGCTCACTACATTTACAGATGACAGAAAGCTCAGAGAGCCTGAAAATAACTACTGAACATGAATCAAGTAAGTCATCTTGCTGCAGAGCAGCACGTTTCATAGTAGGACACACCCGATCTAGCCAGTACACAACCACCAAGATGTGTAGCAATCTGTATGCTGCTCACCAAGTGCAAACCCTCAGCTGGAGTACTGCGTTGTGTTCTGACCCAGCATGCTATAGACTTCAAGACAAACATGGACTAACGGGAGAAAATAAAGAAGACATTACATGAATTAGATGTTTATGAGCAGAGACTGAAAGGACAAGGATACTTTATCCAGAACAAAAGATTGCCAGTGAATAGGGTAATAATTTTCAAATATGTAAAAGCTTTGCTTCACTGAGAAAAACTTCTCTGTTTAATGGGGATAGGGCAAGAACGAACAGGTTTAATTGCAGAAGGGGTGATGTTGGTTTTAACACTAGAAAAAGCTTTCTAACTGCAAGGTTTGTAAAGTGGTGGAATTGATTGCCTGGGGTCAATGGGGTGCCTTCATCACTGTCTAACCTGTTCTCGAGAGTCTCTCAACATCCCATTATTTTGGTACAACTGATTCAGCTCTGGGGCTTCGGGTTGGCTGAGTAACCTCTTAAGAGTATTTCCAGGTTTTATTTTAGGGTTTTTTTTTAAATACTTTTTTGTGTGTGTTTTAATTCTTTAAACCAGACTCTGACAGCCTTATGTACAGTAGCCAGCATTTATTCAAAAGGATATCTGAGCACATTCATGCCAAAAAGCCAATATACAATGCTGCAAGCTAGAATCAGAGCTTACAGGTATTAAAGATACCACAGAGAGTATAGAAATGCTTTGTATGCCAGGGCCACAGAAACAGCCATTGACACCTGGAAAACTGGAGAGTTTTTATATAGGTTATTTGTAAATTCTGTGATTTTGATAGTGACCTGAAGATCTATCCCAGAGTTTGCTACCACCTGGCCTGCTTTTAATATTAACATTTGCACAAGACATTTGAGTGGCTGTGGCAGCATGTAACTGATATGAGTGAGGATGACAGTTGCCAGAGGGATAGCCTGCCATACAAGGAAGCCAAGAATCTCAAACTCAACATGCTTCGTAAGAATAATCTTAAAAATTACAGCTGCTCAAGGGCAATAGGTTTGTTAGTTCATTTATATTCCAACTGAAATGCATTAAATATTTTGTTTGGGTATTCCTACCCCTCTTGGTCATAACCAGTGACAATCACCGTAAAAAAAGATCTAGCTACCCTTCCAGAAGTGAAAGCATTGCCTGCTTTCTTCAAAGAAGCAATTTCTGGGGAAGCATATGTGTCTATCGGGATTTAGATGCTGGAAGCACACTTCAAGTGTGGCTTTCCTGTGTAATCCAGACCTGCCAAGGTGTGTACCTTTAGCAGAAGTTACACTTGAAACAGTTACTCTGTGGTTTTCATATAAGACATACATAGGTACAAGAACCTATATCAAGATTAGCAGAAATGATTGGGAAAGCTATTTTCTTCTCTGAGACCTTCACAGGCATCAACCTTTTGGAAGCCAGACCTTCAGAGTGTCTGGAATCCCCAAACCAGACATTCACAAGATCCCTCCTTTGGGAGCCTGAGAGGGAGAGGAAGCATTGAGAGACGTGTATTCACACATCCCCGGAGACAGCATTACACAGACATCTTCATGTATTCTACACATATTCAATTACATATGTCAATCTGTGATTGCATAGACAGACAACACTGCTATTTACATTAAAATAGATGCATACAATAACATCTGTGGCTGCAGATATACCTAATACAATGTACAAGCTAACAGCAAGTGACTAACCAGCCAAAATGGCAAATTCAGCAGCAAGAAATCATTTCCCTGGGTTATGAATTCACAGGAGGCTTCACAGGCCAGTTAGCAAGTTACCACTCTCACTCCTCACCCCATAGTAAGTGAGTTAAGCAAGTTGCTGATTAGGAAAAAGTGCTCTCTCAGACTCTACAGCCCACACTTTCTGAGGAAGGATGCATGGAGAAAGTTTGTAAGGTTTGGAGAGAGGTAGTAAGGTTGTGTCAATTAGATACAACAGGGATGTGGCATCCCATCTGCTCTACAAATGTCAAAGAGCTTCATGGCACCTGTCTGAGAGGAAAAAGAACCCCACAAGCAAAAGTTTACCAGAGGTTTGGATACTCCTGTGAAACAAAGGCCTCTTTGTACTAGTGCCTTCTGCAGCAAAAGTCCTTTGGAAAAGTTTGGAATATTTTCTGCAGTGGTATTTTATATCAGAGGGTGAAAAAAGAGAAACATACACATACCCTTTCCACACTAAGTGCCTTATCACAAGAGTCAGAGTGAGTTTTGTTCTAATTTTGAAGGTGTCATAACTGTAGCTAAAGCCTCCACTTATAGGAAAGCACTTCTTCCCCTCAAATACAAATGCTGAAAGAGGAATGAAGGTGGCAACTTTAAGTATCTCATTTTGCAGCTATTCCTAGTAAATTCTAGATTTGCACATTGCAAAAGGTACAATGCCAATCATACATCTCCCATTCACTTTCCCTGGAACAAAAGCAGTTTCTGGAAAGAAGCAGCAAGGAGTTTCCTTTCTTCATAATCCAGGTGGGACTGGAGAAACCCAGTCTCTTCTCCATGTTGCACTGAACAGAGACAACGTGTCCCCTGAAATCCCATTGCTCCCTCCCTGCAGTCTCTCTGCATTAGCTGCTTTTGCTTATGTTTGAAAAACTAGTCCAATTTGCAACAAGCCTAGAAAATTAATGTTAACATGGATATAAAGCAATAACCACAGCTCACAAAAAGAGCTGGTTTTCTCCTTGGTATGACTATCTTCTGTGTTAAAAAAACCCAAACCTCAGTCTAAAATCATCAGTGCTTGGACTTTATGATAACTGACAATTACCTTGGCAACTCTAAAAGGGAGCTCCTGCTTTTCTACACAACTTGCTCTTACTGCCTGAACTGTCATCATGCCAGCCATCCACAATTCCAGATGTTATAATTCTTGTGGTAATAATGAGTGACAATGTTACTAGAGTTACCAAAGGCAGAGGAACATGTGAAGTAGAATGGGAGCTTTTGTCTACACACAAGGTTCTAGAATGTCCAGAAATAGATAGCACAGGAATCAATTCAGGAAATAAAAGGTAGTGGGACCATGATGAAAATTTTTCTGACAGGTGTTTGTGCACCTTTTTATACTTTCAGTTTTTGAACGTTTTGTTATTTCTTCAAATATTTAGCATTTAGCATGTATTCAGTTTTTACTACAGAAGCATCTGGACACCTCACCTAAAGATTCCCACTGTACTAAACAGTGCGTATAGCTTAAGGGCATTTTCACTCTACATCTGAGTCTGAAATAGAAGGTGAAGATGCACGAAGATGAAGTTATTTGCACTGGGAAACACAGCAAATAAGTTACAGAGCTAAAAAGGACATCAGGGTCTTCCTGAGCTGTGGTCCAGGGCACTGCTAACTGGACCATGCCATGCTCCTCATGATGTAAATAATCATGCACCAACCAGTCCAGGATGCACATCATATGCTCCATGACTCTAAGAAAGCAAAGATATCTTAGGAAATGATCTGTTTTGCTGGACACCTTTTACACAATGAAGCATAACAGAAATAAACCTGTTAAAAACATTACAGCAACAACCACAGAAAACACACAGCTGTAAGCAGACACTCTTGTAACTGGGAAGGGGAAATGCTTCGTAATGAAGTTCCAAACCATGCAGTGACGTGGGAGTGTTTTCTGGAAAGTAATACTTCTGTACTACAAAGTGCATGCAAAATGCAGTTTCACAAGAAAGTGAACTGAAATATCAAATATTTTTAAAGTAAATTCTGTTTGCAAGGAAATTTGGTATCTTAAAACTAAAAGCTTTACAGTCACCTGGAGAACTGTATCAGCACCCTGATCTTTCTGGAAGGTAGCACAGTGACAGGCAGGCATATTTCAATTGTATTTTCCATGTAAAATCATATTAATGATAATTACAGAAGTACAGGACACACTATATCATAGTGGCCTGTCATCATCATTTTCTGGTACAGTACAAAAGACGCAGAACCACGGAGTATTCAATTACAAATGCACTAATCTCATTTTATGAGAATCATAGCGATAGGCTCTTGCATATTTCAGGATTTCATGTTACCTCCCCATACTGAAATATGGTGAAAGGGAAGAAAGAGAAATGAGACATTTAGAATAACCTAGCTCCTGAAGCCCTTTTCATATCAGTATTAGTGGAGTAAGCAAACTGCTTTTGAAACCTCTACTGCTAATCTTCACTGCTTACATAGATAGCAGATGCCTTCCTCTTATTTACTATCAGAAATGCAAGTAACAAACACTGTGAATCCACTATTAATTCCTACTATGCTGTTTCTGAAGCTGTGGTTTTCAGCTTGTGGTTCATGGACTTCTGAGCCTTACCAAGTAGCTTAATGATGTTCTTAAAAAGTAATTAGGAAAATTTCTTATTTCTTAATAGTCTTACATTCACCACACCAATTGGCACCTATGTCTAGACAACTTTATGAATACAGAAAGGCTGCAAATCACTTTTGCTGAGTTTCAACCAGAGTCTGAAAGTTAACTAGGTTAAGTTGTGGTACCAGATCAATGGTTAAACCTGTACAATATGCCACAGAAACCACAGCTATAGGAACTGTTGCAAGCAAAAAAGTTTGTGGGATAATTAGTTACTCTGGGGCAGCTAAGTAGTCAGTTCAACATGGGAAAGTACTAGTAGTTAGGTGACTAAGTAGCACAGAGGGCCCAAAATACACACACATTGCACTAAGCTGCATGGGTTTTGAAGTAAGGAGTAAGAAGAAATCAAGAGGAGAAGGCAGCCAAACTCTTTTTTAAGACATCGAAGCCCTTATGTATGCAGGGGTTTTCTCCCAAGTTTTTTAAAAAACAGTGTAGAAGTTTGTTTCTCTTTGTTAGGGTATTGAGCCTCTAACCTTTGCCCTTCAATTTAGGAGGAGCCCAGACACTGGTAGTCTGACTGGGAAGTGCTCCTGCTCCTCCCCAGTTGCTCAGGCACCTTAGTGACCTCCCTCCACCCATAGCTCCTTCAGGAGGGGAAAAAAGGTTCTCTTACAGAAAAAAAATCCCATCCAAAACAGAGCAGGAAACCCACAGAAACAAACCTACGGATTCCTATGGAAAGCAGGAGAAATTTGGACAACTGGGCTAAGGGAGAAGGCACAAGGTCTTCCTAAGCATCCCGTTATACCCCACCAAACTAGTAAGGACCAGACAGAGGAGAGGGGCACACATGGATGTGTGTGTGCACATGCACACATACACATTGGGGCTGGATGTAGAGGCTATGCAGAGGATACTGCCAAGAGTGGTTTGACTTCTTTGATCATGGGATAATGGCTCCAGGACAGATTCCCTGCTATTCTGCTGTTATCCATCTAGTGAAGAAAGACAGAAAACAACAAAGTGAACTAAATTCTCCCTTCTTAACCAAAACAATGTAGACAACAGTCAAACCCCAAAGAAGTGATGGAAAAAGGGGGGGGGGGGGGGGATGGAAAGAGCACAAAATCTAAAGAGGGAAAGAGGGGAAAAGAGATACTGAGGTTCACTGTAAGGTCACAAGAGAGACAGGAAGAAATAGCAGCTCAGTCTGGTGAACCTATTAAAAGCCTGTGTGCTAATAAAAGAGCTATAACGAATCAAACAGCAGGAACTGGAAGTCTTAATGCATAATAAAGTATGAGATTTAATTGTCATAACAGAAATTTGCTTAGAACTCACACAAATGAAAGGTACAGCTCGTTAGGGAATGATAAGTGAGGGAGAAGACTGCATTTTTATTTCAGAGGTAACCTATGCTTCTCCCAGACTCTGGAAAGACAGAACAGAAAGCCCTCTTCAGAATTTTGGGACATTAATAAGACTTTAGGGGCTGCTCACACTTTCAGAGGTGTGATCAAAACATCCACTCTGAGGCTCTTAGAGGGCTAATAACCATCCTGTCCAGATCATGATGCTCAGCATCCAACTGCAAGAAGTGCCTGAGCCTGCAGAGGCCACAGAAAGTCCTGAGAACCATAAGCAAGAGAGAGCCATGTCATCGGCTAGCCTCTAATGCACATGATGAAACCTGATTTCTGAGTTTCCAGACTGCACAAAGCTAGAAGGAGCTGCAGGCATATGAGAGTGTGATTAGATGCACAGATGGATACGGAAACTGGAGAAATGGGCTAAGACAAAACAAGAGGCAGCATGCAAAAAGGACATATTGTTGCAAAATACTTGACTTGGAAAGAAATAAGTTAGGAGGATGAGCAGGAGATTGGAGGCAGCTGGCCCTGAGGCACTTCTTACAAAAGGATCTGCAAGCTGAACATGAGTCAACTTATTTCTTGCTGTCACAGAAAAGCAACCATTACATAAAGATTTACTAACAGCACATAAAATAAAACTTTTGCTCTCCTCAGCATTGCAAGACCTCCATCAGCTGGGCCATGAGACTCATTGCTGACACTGCACTTCAAAAAAGATCTGATCAATTAAGAAGAGTCCAAAGGAAAATACCTTAAATAACCTAGAATAACCTAGAGGCCTAGTTTTATTAGGTCCACAAAACACATCCTGCAGAAGAAACCAACTGCCTGGGATTTAGTGTTAGCTCAGTTGGAAAATCTTCAACCTAAGAATTTATGATGGCTGGCATTTCCTTGCCCCTCTGCAGAAACATGAAGATATGCAGACACATCCTTTTTTAATTTTATTTTTAATGTAAACGGAAATCAGGAAAAAAAAAAAAAACAAAACAGGGATTTTTAGCCCTCTTGATTTTACAGTGCATAAAAATACATTTTCAATATATTTCAAATACTGAAAGAACTGGCTTAAAAATATACCAAACATATTGGGGAGAACATTTAAAGAACTCTCATTATACAGGAAGCCTAACCTAAGCTTGAGCAGCTGTGATCAAGAATACTGCCTATTTACAATAGATTGTAAGAGGATGAAAATTGGAAGTATTAAAAATAGATGTTCTTCATATTTTATGAAGAAAAGAGAATAAAGGCTATTTAAAAAAAATATTTTATCTTTAAATAGACACTCTGCACTTCGAGATATATAATTCTCCATCTCTCCACCTTCATACAATGTTCAAGGGTTATCTTCCAGGTTCATTTAAACCAAATGCATAGCACCTCTACACTGTATTCCCTTTTTATTTACTTCACCTATTTTCTCCGTTCAGAGAAATACATATTTAACTTCAGCCCCTTTAAGGTGCAGCAGCTGTCACTGATACATCAAGGGCTGCAAAATAGCCAAGTCTTCACCAACCAGAATGACTCAAGTCCTGTTTTTGTCAACATTGTTTTCCTTAATAAGTCTCCTGAAAGCTACTGAAAATAGATCGTTAGTGCTTCTCAATGGGGAGGCATTCTGTATTTGTCACCATTGAAAGAACAGTGAAACTGAACAGTCTGGATTTTTTTTTTCCTCTAATTTTAAATTCTTATGTACCAGTAAAATAGCACAGTACGTGAGATGATTACACTTATGGAAACCTGCTTGTTTAGCTGGAACAAGAGTCTCTATCGTAACTTCTAAAATACCCTGGTTCAGTTCTACATATAATTCTAGGAATTAAGAATCTTAAACTTGATTTTTTGCCATCTATTATAAAGCGTATATACTGTAAAGTACTATATACTATAAAGCGACACTTTTAAAATTTTTAGAATTCATTTGCTGAAGCATAGTCTGCATATTTTGTGAAACTAAGCATATAATTGAACAGCTTTGGAGTTAAAGTTACAACTTGCTTATATAGAAGGCCCTGGCACTAAAAAAGTGACAACTCTTCATTTCAGAGCCAACAAAGAACCGTATTTTTGCAAACTTTCACGAGCAGAAAATGTATAAGTCACGTTAAAAGGTTCAACTGAAAACCAAACATTTTCTGATTCTATTTTTGTAAAGCCCTTAATTTAATTCCAAGAGAGTGAGAAGAGAATATTCTGCCCTATTGTGCTCTGGGATCTTACAGCTCAGCATGCTGCTAACATCCGTGCATCATTGGAAACAGGCCTTGCATGCCCCCAGGCACTTTTTTTTCACATCTTGACTGCATTTTCTCAACTGAATTAACCCCCACCCATTTGGCAGACAAAAGGCTCAGAGGTATGCTCTGATGTGAAGGCTTTAGCTTGTAGGGAAAAGTCACTCTTAATTGAGATTTCATTTCTTGTGCCATCGCTGGGAAATACTAACAGCTTCAGTCACCCAATGAATTACTGAAGTTTTACGTTCTCCAGTATGTTCTCTGTGCCCTGAACAGAAAATCTTACCTCATCTGAGGGAGCACATAGGAGCAACACTCACTTTCTGTTGGCTCTAAGCCAAGGTGAGCAGGTGAGATATAGCAAGTGAAAACCAACTTGAATTCAAGCTAAATTCATAAAGCATGTTTTCGTTAGTATTTGAAGCAAAGAGAGAAAAAAACCCCCTCATGACTAATCTTTATCCACATCCTGATGCTCCACATTCATATTTATTGGTCTCTTTCCTTTCAAATTCAACATTCTTCACCTTCATATTCACCTACATATTTTATTTAAAAGGGATAAATTAAACCAACACTAAAATCATATCTAATAGTCTATTTGATTTCTTACCTTTCTGTGACAGGAAGCAGCAGAACTGTTTACAACCAGTAATATCAGAAGTAATGCTTCTATTACTCAGGGTGAAAACAGTTTGAAAGTATTTATTTTCAATCAAATTTGTAAGGCCAGTAACTATTATATTCCACTATAATTAACCATACGATAGCTTTGTAAAAAGCATCAATGTAATCTGCATGTAGTTTGGAAATAGAGGTAAATAGCTATAGAAATATGTGATGGAGTGATTTAAATTACTTACCATCTGACATCAAGGAATAGCAACTTTCTCAAGAGGGATTGTTAAGTTAGTTCTTCTTTACAGCCTAGACTATTCTCCAAAGCATCTGTGCCATTCACTTCTGCACCAATTTCCAGACCCAGCAGGGGGAAAAACTCCATCAGCCATCAAAACAGCACTTCATACTCCAGATGAAAAGCATCAGCAAGCCGCACAGTCCCATTCCTGAAGAGTCACGCCTCCTAAAAATGCTGGGTAACCACTCCCTAAAATATTAAACAGTATATTCACAGGTACATACAAAGGCTCAGAGGAGCTGAGCCAAAGGCCTCACTGGCTCCTCTGCGCTACGTTTCAAACAAAGGTAGAGCTGCTCAGCTGCAGTTGTCCAGCTGCTGGCCTTCCTTTGACAAACACCTTTTTCCCTTTCTGCTAGACATGTGTCATTTCCACCCGCTAATGCTGACTGCTGAAACACCGGTGTGGTGGGGCTACAAGGGCTCTCCAGCTTGCAAGGGCAGTGGCCAGCCCCACTCCCTGGCATCACCCCAGCATCACCCTGAATGTGCCCCTCGCCCAGAGGTTCACAGTCTTAGCCCCGGTGCCCAGCCCAGGCTGGTCCCTTCACAGCTTCCCTTCCAGCCTGGACCAACCCCAGTTATGAAAACTGCTGATAAGGATTGTACTGCCAATTTGTTGTGGCTCTCTGAATCTTATCTAGGATTAAATACAGCAAAAGCTTCATAACTGCGCAAATGGAAGTGAACTGGGAGTGCAGAAAACAAGCAAATGTGTTGAAAATATGCACACACAAATTTCAAAATACACACACACACACTCAAGAAAGATTTCACGTGTTAAGCCTTTAGAAAGGTTCCTGAATATAATTTTCTATAATGCTTTTTCAGTTCTATTTGAATGCAAATTAAAAAATAAAATACTCTATCAAAGACATATATCACTGTAAATTCAAAAGGGGTAAAATGATTCTGAGATGGAGTGCCATATATCAAGTCCTTCCACATAGCTGTAAGTCACTGACATTCTTAGACTTCCTCTTTTCAGGTTAAAAATGTCATAACTTCTTTCTCACATGAGCAAAAATAGCACTGTTGTTTGGGAGAACTGGAAGGGCAGAAAATCATTTCCTACAGATGATGGTGATTGCGGTGATTTTAAATAATTTCCCCACACTCTATTACTTTCATTTGCTCACCTTTGCAGCTTGGCAATCCCTGCATTTGCAAAGCCAAGCTGCACTTTGGCAGCAGCAGCAGCTCTTTGCAGGTGCTATAAGTGGCATTTCCATCTGCAGCTATTAAATTGGGCAATTCCTGGAGGGTCTAGTTCTCCTGTGCTCCCAGGAGGAGAAAGGACCTGACCTCAATATTACAGGAACAACCAGTGTGGGCTAGAGCTGCACACTATCCCGACCCCATCTACCATCTCTGCTGCTGTGGAAAGAGGAATGAGGGCTGAGATTGAGATGCATATAACAAACGTTCATAGTCTTTAGGCTTTGGACAGGGATTTACACCCATCTTTACACCCAGCAGCAGTGGCTGTGGGACCAAAGTGAGCAGGAACAGCTTTAGCCAATCTGAGGACAACACTGACTGTCCAAGGAAGAGGGAGGCAGAAGCACAGAGGGAAAGGGCAGTGTATGGGCTGGAGTGGGGTACAGGAGGGTTGAGGGCTGTGACCAGTAGCTGAGGATCCCAGGCAGGAACAACACAGGAAGGAAGCAGGAAGCATGCTGCTGCCTGTTCTCAGGATTTCATTTCAAGTCTTGGGAATCTCTTGTTTTCATTAAAAGACAAGACACCCCACCCCCTCCACCCCCCCCTTTTACTCCTTATGGTATCAGAGAAAAAGATTAAAGTTAGAAAAATTTAAATGCTTCCTTACGCCTCCACAGAGTTTAAAATTTAGAAAGTAAATACGAAGACTTTACTGATCTATTTTTAACCTTGTGATTCAGCCTGATTCAACTATTTCAAATGTCTGTATATGGCCACAGAGGGAATGAATACTTCTTAACAAAACTTCGATATGCTTAATGTGTGTGTGAATTTTATACATGTTTAATGACACATGTCCAATTAGACATATGCATGCATTCAAAAACATGGTACAATTACCATACACTAGGAAACCAATAGCAGAAAAGGGACAAAAACCCAGTACACACTGCAGAATTTGTAAGACACTGTCAAACAGAGGGAATTTTTGGTTCTCAAGTTGATCGATTTCCCCACTGAAAGCAGATCTCTACAACCTCTGCTGAACAGCTGCAATGCCAGAAAAAAGGCTTAAGCTTCCAAAGTTAAAGTATGAAGGGGGAGTAAACCAGCAAATTACCTTTGGCTATTTCTCTCACCTTATACCCATTAAAAATAACAGATGAACAATACATTTCCCAAGGAAATTTTATTGCTGTTAGTATTGTAAAGTGCACTGCTGAGGACAGTCTCACTGCACATGCTGCCTCTGCTATGCATCAAACAGTAAAGATGTGAGGAAAGGGTCTAAATTTCTTCCAGGGCCACACAAGATGTTCTTACAACTGGCCATGGTGTCCCCATGCCAGTGATTCCGTGTGTACCTCATGTGCTCCCAGTGTGGGCTTTTCTAATTCCTCCATGCCATCTATGTCCTTGTGTTCCTGAATCTGTAAGCACAAGACATTAACCCACATGTGATCCCTTTCCCTCTGCTGTGCCTCCATCCCTTGACCCTCACTGGATGTCACAGCCTGTTCCACATACAACATTTGCAGATCCCCTTATCTTCTCCCTCCACATCTCCTGACCAGAATGCTTTAATGTCCTCATATACCAGGACCTCTGTCTATTCCCATTTACTTTTTCATTGGATGCCTGCCAGCTGTTGCTTCTGCTTTTTTGCATGTCTCAATCAAAAGTTATTTAATGCATCTGAATTGCCTAACAGCATTCCCCGTGCCTTCTCCTTCCCTCATGTACCCTGTTCTCTTCACTGCTTGTCCTTTCAATTTTCCTCTTGCCTGCTGCAAAAAAGCAGAACTACTGGGTGTCCAGGCACTGGTTTCTCAAACTGTATCAGAAGAGTAAATAGGGAAGCTGGTTTGCTGGTCACCATTAATGGATTTGACTCTTAGCTGCTTATTTATTTATCTGTCAATAAAGTTATTGTTACCTATTGCCTGTCAATAATGAAGAGATGCGCTGTGGTTCCCCTTAATTCCACCACTGTCAGTTCGCCTGCTTCAGGCCAAGAAACCCAATGATTTATGCTTAAGATTGTGAACTGAGGTGGACACACAATGTTTATGCTTATGTTTATTTAAACATAAATTTATACATTATTTACATATTTAAACATAAACATAAATGTATTAAGTGTTGTGTATTTAAACATTATATTTAAACAATCCTGAAATGTTTAAATGCTACAGATGTGTAAACAGAAATGGCGCCTAGTTGACTGAAAGATCTTTCAGACTGTGCAATTCAAATTGGGTTTACATGCTGTTTTGAAAGTGGAATAAGGATTTACTCCATGTGTCCCCCTGAGGAATCGTAAGTGCAGAGAATAAAACAAAAATGGCATGAAACACCCAAGGAATTATGTCTCTAACATGCAGGATTAATAACTAACAATTTCTAAATATACAGCATTTTCTACTTAATGTTCCTGATGTGTTCTTTCTAGGAGCAGGCTCAGGATAGCTGATTTTATTATGATATCAGTGCATCTCATTTCAGCAATGATGGCTTTGTCTCTTGCTATGGCTGCCCAGATCTGAAAAGTCAGTGAGGGTTTCAATAGACACCCCCTGACCTCTTCCGTAGGCAGGTCTTCCCGCAGCCATACCTCCCCCAGCCAGAGGAAAAGGTCATTCCCCAGAATCCATGCTGGTTTTTCTGTGTCCAGCAGACAGTATGGATATCCAGTCCAAATGACCAGAAAAGGGCTCACAATTTATCTAACACAAACTTTTTAAAGCCTTACTGTGAGCTTTGCAACAAACTGCTGTGTGAAAGCCCTGAGAGATTCCTGCACCTTTACAGCAGCCCTCTGGCCACAGGCTCCCTCCAGGCCCCCCTGCCCAGCATATGTCTATATGACTGTGCAAGCCTTGTTGCCTGGTTAAGAAAAACTCTGCACCTTGAATGATCAATGGATCGGTCTTGGTAAGTGATTGCTTATTGCCTCTTGGATATTAGTCTGTGTAAAAGCCCTGGGCAAATTGATCTTGCCAGACTTCAGGCCCGACTGCTTTCAAAATACAACTAGGTTCAGGGACCTGGTTACAAAATGGTTCCAATTTGTAGCGCTGACAGGACCTTAATAGTATCCCATAGGCTAGCACAAGCCCTAGGCTGTCTCATTTGTATTATTCCTTGTTCTGCTTTCTCTTTCTTTTTAAATAAGGAACAATACAAAGAATGAGAACTCAAAATCCAAGTCATGCTGTCAGGAAGAATAATGGATCTATTCTGTACAAAAATGCCTGTATTGTTGGTTTGTTTACTTCAGCTGTTTCATGGCCATGATGCTGTCAGAGCTCTGGAGACAAAGCCTCAGCTCTGAGCCTGCTCCTGGGTGCTGGGCAGGGAGACCTTTCCCCTGTGTAGCTTTTACCTGGGTGGCAACAGAAGTCAGTGTCAGAGCAGCATACTCCACCCACCCCCATAAGCAATGCTCAGGACAGGAGCTGTGAGATAAATCAGAGACATCCAGGTTTACCATCAAATCCAGCCCTTCTACAAGGGTCTCAGTGACTCATGGTGATATATAGGGAAAAAGTCTATTAAGCATGCAAGGGAGTTAGGCATGGCTAGTACAGCTCTGCACATCTGTGAAGAGGCTTAAACCTCAGTGTCTTTCACTGGAAGGGCGTCTCCAAACACTATACTCTGCTTTTTGTCATCCCAGTAATGACTAATACACTGTTGGGATGGCTCTACTAGATTGATGACAAGGAGGGGGTTTTGGAAAGTCCCAGTTCAAATAAGTAACTCAACAAAAATAATCCATTCCCATATAGCTATAGCAACCACAATCTGCTAGGAACTTTCTAAACAAAACAGAGAGTTACAGTCCTACAAAAAAATCTAAACAAGGATCTAAATAGAAAACAAAGACAATGGGTAAAGGAAGAGGTAGACTGCATAACCTAACAAAGAAAAGATCAGCACAGTGGACTGACATGCATATTAATGACTGTGTATTTTTTTTTTTTGTGTGGGTTTTGATCCCTTCTAAAAGCTATTTTTAAGCAATTTTCTCAGTTTCTGGAATGATAATTAAAGGGAAAAATAAAAGGAAAAGTCCCAGTCATGGTTTACAAAACTCCAGGAATAGTTACATCTCACCGGCAAGTTAAATCCCGGGATGAAGAAAGCGATTTCCGAATCTCAGGACAGCCTATGTAAGAAACAATCCTGCTACTTTGTTCTGCTGTCTTTCAAAGAAGACATTATTATTCTAGTTAAGCAATCTGAGCTTCTTAAAGAAATAGCGCAGTAGCAGGCCATTTTGACTAAACCAGGAGTAAGTGCATTTTCATAAGCAGCTTCTTTAAGTGCCAGGAAAAAGTCCAAATCTCCCCCACTTCCAGTTCTGCTGAATTGGCTGTGCTGCTGCCACATTTGTGAAACAGCGCTTCAATAGAGTGGATGGAGATGCTCTCTCTGCAATACAGAGCGTAACACAGCAGAGCTGTAAACAAGGCAGGGACCCAAAACAAAACCACCAAACATTTTGATCGCAAATTCAATTTAGTTGAGTCAGCTTCATGCAGTGTTATTTTAATTCAGTGTTACAAAAATACGCCTTCATGCGAAATATTTTCAAATGCCTGTGACAATGTTAGTGTGAAAATGTTTTTAACTCATCCAGTTCATTCCTAGACGATGTTTCCTGCCAGTTACATTCACCACAAATGCTGTCTGGTAAATAGCAGCTGCAAAGGAAGGATAAGGATGCCAGGGTACACTTCAGTAAACACTCCTTCTCAGTAGCTTACTATATCCTGGGCCAAGCAAGCTAATAAACATTCACAGCCATGTTTAAAGCTCCTCAGACACAGTAGGACGTTGCTTTCATAACTCCCCCGAAGGTGAGGAGAGGAAATCAAGATTAAAGGCATGCCTGTACTTCGCACTGCCTTTGTGTGAAGGGACGCAGTGAGGCGCAGCAAGTCGGCCAGCAGCCTGCCCGTACCGTGCTGTTGCTCAGAAGGTGTTTGCCTCACACGACTGCGGCTGTGCCCGCAGCATATTCCTGCGGCAGCACGTTGCACGTTGGCTGCACACCCAGGGTGGGCACGCTCCCCTGCCACCCTTCCCAGGCCATGCAGGCTGTGCCATGCCTTTGGACTGGAAGCACTGCAATGCGAAGGCCTGCAATTAAACCGAGCTGTTCTCATGTCACTTCTTGTTTCCTCACCTAGCCCGTCTTGGTTTCGCAAGCCAGCACCTTTCCCACACAGGCTGCCAGGCAGCAGGGAGGAGATAGGGGTGAAGGCTGTGAGCTGCCACAGCCAGGCTGGCTCAGCACGTAACCCCTCGGCAGGGCCATAATGGCACCTATGACACACAAGGCTGCTGTTGAGCAGCACTTCCCAGATGTCATCCAGAAGCAGCTCCCGAGGAGCTGGAACCAGACAAGCCACTAGCCTGGGATACTACTGGAGGCATCAAAAGCCAGAAGGAGAGACAGGATTTCCAGGAGCCGCACCTGCGGGGATAAACACACATGCAGGGCAGGCAGCTCTCCCTGGGGAAAAGATTACTGCCCGCTGGCGTCACTGCCTCTCCGCCATAAGTTATCAGTCTCGCAAAGGCACTAAGGAAACTGCCGGTGTGAATTGCCCTAATCTGCTGCTTCTGCGGTTCCTGATAACCGGGGGAGCGGCCAGGCAAACAGCACTCTTGCCTAGTGCCACGAGGAGCTGAGGCAAAACCACCTTTCGCCAGCATGGAGGATGCAAAACAGCGGGATCTACCTGTAACCCTCTGCAGGGTTATCCTAGAGCTACAGTGACCGTGCACCCTGCAAAGCACTAGCTTGAAGTCCAAGTACAACTGTCCTGCAGGGGTTTTAGCTGTTTCTGATGTATGCAAGAGCCAGCTGAGGGGAGGCTAGCAGGCTGCAGTGCTCATTCTTCCCACATCACTACTGACTTTACCCTGCCTTGCCCTCTCGCTGGTATCCTCAGTTATGCAATTATTTCCCAAGGTGGCTGTGAGCCAATTTGTTTGACTAACAAGGCGGTGAGCAGAGTGAGAAAATGGTAGACTGCAAAGAAAAGACAGAGAAGGTAAAGAGCATCATCAGAAAGTCAGATGACACCTTCTGTTACACAAAAGGAGACAGGTTGGAGTGGTCAAAGGGCTTGGCTCATAACTAGCAGAGGAACAAAATGAAACAATAGTAACAAAACAAATAACAATAACTAATAAGAAATTGTTGCTGCTTCTCCTCCTCTTCTCTCATGTCTCCCCTCTCCCCCGCCCCCCCAC
>JBCJKH010020453.1:5464-21680 GCA_039877255.1 Loriculus beryllinus | reverse complement strand
TTTCTCTTACATTGTAGAAGCACAGCACTTCACAGTACTGGTCCTGCCATGAAAATTAATTAGTTTATGCCTGAACAGGGCTTTCAACACAGAGATCATTCTGTATGACAAAGTAGTACTAGATAACAAACTAAGTTATTCAACTGAATTATGGAGCCATAAGAAAATTATTGTCTCTTATTTTTAATCAAGCAGAGTCCAAGCCAGATTAGTCCCTGATGATGATGCTTTGGCTATTTCAACAGGTTTTACTGCCACCAGAAAAGTTTCCCCTTCTTCTTGCTCCTGTGCACCCTACAGTTTTCACTGTTGTTTACATAATCCACTCAATAAAGCCAGTTCTTGCCTTCATTGAACAGTAATTGTTAAGACAGCTTGTTGAAGGTAAATAGTGAGCCTTGCTGGTTTGGAAACAAACTTCACCTTGTTTGGTTTAGATTTGTTTTTTTTAATAAACATTCTTTCTAACCATCACTCACTGCAGGGATACCTGAATTTAGAAACAGCTCTGAAAGTCTCAGAAAATTAAGCACCAGTAGCTCTGCGTTTCTTTTCATGGCATCAGAAAAATCTCAGGTTATGATTTCATATGCATGAATGCTTCAATGCCCTCCCACCAGTTATCAGACTCTTTATTAGCCTCCATAACCCAAGCAGAATAATTTCAATACTGTCTTTAAGGGTCACTTGAGCAGGAGCTTCAAGACAAATTGTACTGCGGACATCATAGAAATTCAGTAGCTAACTTGGCAAAAGAGAGCTTAGTTTTGTTTGCTAAGCTATAGAGGTATATTTTTTTGCATGGTCTTCCTTGCAAAGATGAGTTTCTGATCACCGGAACCCATTTGTAGTCAAAAGGTTCATCAGCTTCCATCTTTGCAGACTATTATCATTCCAGACAACATATTTGGGACAGATCAGTGTTAATTTATACTAGTGAAAGATCTGGACTGGGTCTTCAAGATTTCCCATTTCTCATTTAGGCTGTGGTCTCCATGGTCCCCTGCTTCAAGAGCCTCTTTATTACTAGAAGAGTGGAAAGGACTTGCCAGCACCAGTTGTCTGCTCCCTTGTTCCCTCACGTTGCATTGTACTCTACTGCTTGTACACTTTTTCTTCCATTTATTGCTCTTACATTGGAAATCAGATACAACAGTCATAAAGAACAACAGCACCAAAGAAATAAAAGCCACAACAATAAAAGATGAGAAAAAGAAATTCCAGTTAATGGCATTTACCTGGGGCGAAGTGAAGCAATATGGAAGGAAATTCAAAAGGAAGATAGCCCCTCAGTCCACTAAAATTAATTTTGCATCTTGATATGATGGCCTTTTAAATCTGTTCATAGTTTCTCAGAGCTTACTTGCTGAATTTCTTTTCTTCTTCCCTGCATTCTCATGCCTTCCTTTTTTCCCTATTGCTCCTTTTGGTTGACTTTGGTTTTGGGGAGGCTTTTCTTGTTATTACTAGAGCAAAAATTAGGCACACAAAGAAAGATATTAGATTTTTTTACTAAGTGTTCAATAAAATTAATGACTTATGAAGCTCTAGCACTGATTTTCCAAGTTTCTGTAGCTCCCAGCCTCATTCTAGTTACATCGTCTAACCAAAAGGAAGGATTGCTACCAAAGATGCCTTTGGTCAAGTGTGGTGGTCCTGGTTAGGAGCTTGGAAATCACAACCAACTTTTTACCATATGAAATATCTTACAAGAGGTAGCAGTGGAGTTTTGATTTAGTGAACAGAAATACTAACAGCTAAAATGGTAGTTCTAATCTAACACCTATCTTTTCAATTAACCTGAATTAATGAGCAGAACAGAGGCGACTGTAAGGGGATGCTGATCCTGGGGTGGTGACCAGCAATTAGGGTTGGGTTCAATCATGGTAATCTGCTTGTCTGTTATAGCTGGAGGAAGAAAAGGATCTGTATCCTCAGCCACATCTCTGTTACTATGTGTTTGACTTAAGTGTCCTGCAAGATGTCAGGGACCTTCTTTACTGTGGATCTGGCAGCCGATATGTTTTGTGTACTGCACAATTGGTAATGGAAGTCATTATAGGTTTGCTAACATTCCCTTTAGGTTTGGGCTTTCCTAGGGCCTGGTCCCATAGGAACATGGTTATTTTGTGAAGTAAAAGAGAGCTTTCTCTGTACCATGAGCTTTCATTGAATTCCTGCCTTATCCTGGAGGTTGGGTTGCCCAGAGCAGTTCTGAGATGCCGACCTCTTCATAGCATGTTGGCAGATCTAATCAAGCCCACAGCAGAGTCTGCAAAAAAACCTCCAAAACCAAAACTTGCCCCTCTGCACTTGTTCTTTACAAGTACTCAGGTCTCACCATTTCAAAGCAATCTTTTCAGAAAATCGATAGTTCTTCATCTCCTTCAGAACGAGAGCAAGTAGGACACTTGGACGTTTGCTTTGTAATCTCTTCAAAAATTGCTTTCTTGTCTTCCCAACAGAATTAGGAAATATTGCAGTACTAAAAAAAAAATCTCAAGTTTTTCAGCACAAAGTCTCAGTTGTAGGACTTTGCATCCTTTTTCATTTAGGGATTACCCTAAGCTTACTGGTCTGTTTATACCTTAGGCACACACATACATTCTTGTTCCTCACACAAAGAAATTATTTGTTCTCACAAGTCCACGTTTCAGGACCCTGCTGTAAAAACCTTTATCATTTTAAAATTTCCATTTTCTCTCCCTTTTTCCTCTCAGTGGCCCTTTAGCTATGAAAATAAACCGCTCTGCTCCCAGAGTGCTGAGCTGCCGAATCCAATCGAGAAAAGCTGGCCAGGCTTCACATCCCTGTCAGACACAGCATTGACCTTTTTTTTTCCTAATTGACAACGTGGGGCTTTGTGCTAATAGGATGACATCATTAAGCAGAGCTGAAATGCTTTCCCTGCTGTCTCTTTTGTCTCTCAGTATTTTTCTCCCACACTTAGAGGAAGTATTTGACTAGGAGGGAGTGTAAGGAAGACAGTTACACAGAGCCTAAAAAACAGCAAGAAAACATCCTCAATTTCTCTTTGTTTTTCCTTAGTCACACTTGTTTCCAACCACTTGTCCTGAGCCCTCACTGTGTACTGAATCTTCCTTTTTCTTCTTCCAGGTTGTTATCACCAATGCTGCTTTTCTGTCTTTTACATTGCCTCATTGTCCTGAGATATGCTGCTGGGGATAGTCTGGTTTCTTCTTGACTTCAAATTATAATTGTAGTTGTTAGCCTAATGTCCTTTTATTTTAATCTTAATCCTCTCGTTTTAATCAAACAACTTGTTAAAAAGATCCTTGTGCATCTCTACAGCAACAAATGGTTAATTGAGATGCTTAATTTTGTGTTAAAATGTTGGCAATTAACTTTCACTGTGATACTAAAATATTTAAAGTTTTAAAATACAACATGGAGGTGAATAATACCTGGAGGAAGTATATATGGAAGGGAAGAAGCCCCAGTGAAATGGAAAATATTAAGAGCTTTGTTTTAGCTGTCTTGTGAGATTTCAGTGAGTACTATAACCCCTTAGGGTGCTGCCTTAAAGCTTTAAAAAAAATTGCCTTAATGCTGCTTAAGCATGCAGTCTTGGCCAAGCCAACAAAGCAAATAGAGACATGTGATGCGCTTTCGCTGGAGAAGACAGAAAAAGCAAGAACTTCCCAGTTCTGCCTATCCTCCTCTTCTTTTCCCTTCTCCTACAGCTGACATATGGTATGCATTTCCAGCCTGCTTCAGTGCCTAATAAAATGGAGTAACTCAGATACCAGGTACTTCTGTGAATCTGTTTACCCTAGCTGTTTCAATCTGCACAGTAATGCAACAGCAGCTAAGGATAGTATTGATCAGCTGGGAGAAGCAGCCTCTTAAATCACTCAATCTAGCTCTACAAGACCATGGCTGTCTATAGCCTTACTTCAAGAAATGCATGCAGGAATGATAGGATAGACAAAACATAGAGTGAAGAAGGGAAAAGGTTCAGGAAGAAGAGGATGCAGATCCCATTACTATTCAACACATTCACAGTTGGCAGGAATAGGGATTTATCTATTTTTCTTTTTCCCCAATCAATGCACAGCTATGTCATAGAAGACTCTTGGATTCCTGGACTCATGACAGTGAACTTCATGCTGTTCTTTAAACCATGACATCTTTTCTTTCTGCATTTAAGTACTGTTCAAGAAGGCAATAACCACCATGTTATTAACATACCTTGTGAAGATTTTCTTGATTATTTTAACTGTATTTCCTAATTCTTTTTTTTTTTTTTTTTTTTTTTTTGCACATTATCCCTAAAGACGTTAAATATTTTTAACCAGGATTTATTTCTTACATTCTGTTTCTGTCATATTTACCTTCAACTTTAGGTAACTTCTATAAGCTATTGTGAATAATATAAGGAATTGTAGTTGTGCTACTTTGAACAGTAAGCTTAAGCTTACTGTCTTTTCATAAGAGTGCCTAGTAAATTAGCCATCTTATAGCTGTGAACAGTAATTATTGATACAGTTTAATATTTCTCTTTATGTCTATAGCCTAATGAGATTAGTGCTAAGCAAGTTTCAGCTTCAAAGAACAATTAGGAAATTAGGATAGCATAGTTAAATCCCTCCAAACTATTATTAAAAAAAAAAAAAAAAACCAGACCATCACATCATTCATCTTGCCAAATTTCAGCCCAGAGCCCAATTTATTACTTTTTTTTTCTTTTTTTTTCTTTTTTTTTTTCCTTTCTTTTCTTTTTCTTTTTTTTTTTTCCTTTCTTTTTCTTTTTCTTTTTTTTTTTTTTTCTTTTTTTTTATGGACAGGTTAAATACAGTGAGTGAAAACAGTGTTTAGAGCAGAAATGCTGACAAAAACTTAACTGCAGCTGTGTGAACAATGCAGCTGTAATAATAGAAAGTATGCCCTTACCACAGCAAGAAAAAGGTAAGGAGTTCTGAATTTGCACTGAATGAGCCATTACTTACGTCTATCATAAAGAAATAGCAGAGCTGAACAGAAAAAAAAAAAAAAAAGAAAAGGATACATTAAGGGTCATTCCCCCTCCTCTCCCCAAAAGAAAACTAAAATTAAAAAAGATCAGATGTGACTCAGGCTTTCAAACAATAAAAATAGCAAGATAAAAGAACTAGGTTGCTTCATTGCCTAAAGAAATGGTAAGAATCTTAAAAAGGCTGAAACCTGATTGTGAGAGATTCACTTTATGAGCTGCTAAGAAGGTTCTGACCTTTGTCATCAATAGATTGCCTGAGCCTTTGTGGTATTCAGCAGTAAAGGAAGTGCTTAAAAAGTCATCCCTCTGAAAGATGGACTGGAAAAATCTCAAGTTCAGATCTTGGCCTGGCTGTTGTCAGTGCACATGCTCATTCAGAAAGTCTGCCTGTAATCCTAATACAGATAAATCTTGCTTCATTTCTAAGTGATAAAACTGGAGCATCCTCACCTTAGAGATGGATCAGGATATCTGGAATTCAATATCAGTGAAATCATTATAGAGGAGGGCAGCTAATGACCTATCTGTTGTGGGGCTTTGGAAGTGCTTTGTTATAGTACTATATTTCTCTGTCTGTACTAGAGGACATTGAAGGAGTGGGATAATACTTGTACAAGTACCAGTGATATAATTCTCTTACACTCACTCCATAGTTTTGGATGCAGTTTTGCCTGTTTCAACATTTGCACTGAAATGAACGTAGCAGATGACTGCCCTGTGATTTCAAATGGCCTTCTGGGACAGAAGAACTGTTACAGATTAAAGAGTTCAGTTCCTGCAACTTTATGGAAAAGTCTCATCACTGTCTAAGTAGTACACCAACACGGCAGTTGTCATGGTATGGCTCTTCTAGCAGGGTGAATTAGTCATGGTGATGTATCAGGCTAATCCAGTGACGTGGCTGCTTGTACACAAATGAGCTCACTGAAAGACAGATGGGGTATCTTTGCACAAAATGCATCTGTGTTGCAGATACAGTCATATCCTGGCTGAAAAATGTTGCGATGTTATCCTCTAGAAACCATACAAGCATTGAACATTCACAGCAGAGAGCACAAAATACAGATGGACCACTAATGACTAGAGCTTCTAGGACAGCAGATGAGATACAGCCAGACTACCCTGAATGAGGCAGCTTGTACCTTATGCTGCAAAGGAAGTGAAAACAAAACAAAACAGTGACAAGAGAAATCTCTGCCAGTTCTGGTCAGGGTTGGGAGGGAGAGAATTATTGCTGTCTCCAGATCTGATGTCTAACGTCTTGAGTTTTGGCAAGGCATTTATGGCGTGTTCAATGTCAGAGCACAAGTCCACTTGGACTGCTGTCAAATGATCCGTGTAAGGAACCTGCTTCAGAGTAAGAAACATTATCATTGAGTCTTCTTTCTGCTTCCTAGCACCTGGACCTCTGAACCATTCAAGGGTATGACCCCACAGGCCAACACTGGGGAATCCCTCTTTGAACTTGTACCTTCCTCCGTAGTCTTGCCACAAAATTCAACTTTGATCCTCAAACAGCAGCTTGTGCTGTCTACCAAAAGATTTTACTGAAACTGGGAAACAGAACTTGTTCTGAAGCACAGCCTTATGGAATTCATGACCCAAAGAGCTAGTAACAACAATATAATGATCTAGTTTCAAGGCAGCTTAATCCCCTCAGAGAACTACCAGAAGTTCATCTCTCCTGTCTCTACACTTCAGTGCTGAATGTAGCTCAGTGGTTCTGCCTTGGTGTATGTAGATTTAGGAAGATAGCACTGCAGTCTTAAGTGTTTTGAAAGGTTTTACTTCACAACCGTAAGGGCAAAAGCTTTTTTGGTTGAAATCAAAGTTTAAATTCCAAAATAAAAAGGGCTCATCAAAGAATATAAGAACTAGGTGCCAGATGAAATCCCTGTGTGATTTATCAGCAGGTTCTTCTCTAATCTGATGTAAGATAATATGAGGAGGTGTTGAAAGCAGAATAAAACTATATACAGAACAAAAAGCATAAGTAACAGGTTCATAAGACTATGCACATAAGGAAATTTACATTATGTAGTAGGCAGGTTGCTCTCCCCAAGGTTTACCAAGATATATTGGGAAATAACAGACAAACCCAGAAGATTTTAAAAGATAAGTTATCTTATGTTTCTTTTGTATCTATTTTTATTTTCTATTTGAAGAGATGTGGTTTCCTTACCAACAGACCAAGCAAAATACTTATCTGGAGTAGCTGGTAGTGCCATGGACAGACATCTCTTAGCGAAAATTAACCCTCAAATATACAGACAGATGAACTTGCTTTGATCAGGAAGATCATTCCTGAGAGCTCACAAATTTAGAGTACTTTAGTTAGTGACTGTAGCACTAAATTGTCTCATCTATATTCCTCTGCATAGTGATTCATTAGAAGCAATTTACAGTAAATGCTTACAAAATAAAAACCAGACATTTTAACCAAAGTCTCAGAAAAATACTTAACTGACAAAGATAATGATTTTCTAAAAGCTTTTCCCTGGAAGTGTGGTTTCTTTTTATTGAGGCAGTGATTAAAGTGAGCCTGCCTGAGTTATAACGTGCTTCCATCGCACAACCCAGAGTCATGTTAATCAGTTTGAATACCTAAAAATACAGTAGAAGCAGTAAAAATCCACTTAACACAGCAAAGTTCATTTCAGGTGCTGGTCCACCAGAGAAATGTCCATGTGTGATGAAAAGATTACTGGTCTGTATTTCACAGTTTGTGCTCTGCTTTTTTTTATTCCATGGCAAATTATTTTTATATTCTTAAGACAGTCTCATGGCAAACAGTTTGGTCCAGCCAATTTCCCGTTTACACTGATATCAATCCTGCTTCAGATAGAGGACTTCGTCTTTGTTAGCTTTCTGCTAAGGAGAAGACAGCCAATTGTATTTTGGGCTGCATCCAAAGAAGTACGACCAGCAGGAAGAGGGAGGTGATTCTGCCCCTCTGCTCTGCTCTGTTGAGACTCCACCTGGAGTACTGTGTCCAGCTTTGGAGTCCTCAATACAGGAAAGATATGGACCTGTTGGAGACGGTCCAAAGGAAGGCCACAAAAATGATCAGAGGGATGGATCATCTCTTCTAGGAGAAAAAGCTGAGACAGTTGGGTTTTGAGGTTGTTCAGCCTGGAACAGAGAAAATTCCAAGGAGACCTTATTGCAACCTGTCAGTTCTTAAAAGGGGCCTTATGAGAAAGATGGGGAGAGACTTTTTAACAGGATCTGTTGCAAAAGGACAAGGTTGTAAGCTAAAAGAGGGAAGACTCTGGCTGGATGCAAGGAAGAAAATTTTTACAGTAATGGTGGTAAAATATTGACACAGGTTGCCCAGACAAGTGGTGAATGTTTCATCCCTGGAGACATTTCAAGGCCAGGCTGGATGTGGATCCAGGCAACCTGATCTAGTTGAAGATGTCCCTGCTCATTGCAAGAGGGTTGGACTAGATGACCTTTGAAGGCTCCTTACAATCCAAACTGTTCCATGATTCTATGATTCCATGATACTAGTTCTGCTTGAGGGCTCCTTAGTAACTATACAGCTGCTTAGAGGAAAATTCCTGTAAACTTGTATATATGATGGAGATACTTAAACCTCATTTTCTAGAGTTCTATAGGACCTGCACTGAACGGGCCACCCAAAAGGCTGTTAAAGTCCTGTGTTCTCCCTCCATGGTATAGGCATACACTGCAGGGCCACATGGAGGTCCATAACAGGTCCCAGTTATGTTGGCATGACATGGCACTAAGATCATCAGGCTCATCCCCTCAGTTGGTGCTGGGAGTGGCTGGAGTATCTGCTCTGCTGCACAGTGAAGATAAATCATAATTTCCTAAATTACCTAGTGCTGAAGCCAGCACTGAAAAACACAGCTTTCAGTCTTTAGGCTGTGCTATGGTTTGTTTTAAAAGGGATTGAATGTCTTACAAACAGGTAAAATTGCTGCCAGATGCAAGTACATTAGCCTTTTCCAGATGCTTTACTGCTGCCATTCAAAATAATCTGCTATAAATATGATTCCTTTGAGCTCTATCTTGACAAGTGCGGAGCACTATCTGGGGGAAGGGCCAGTGGTTTTCTATCTCCACTGAACTCAGTAGGAGTTGTGATTTCTCAGCACATTGCTGAAAAAGTCTGCTGAAATTACCTTAAATGACACAATTATCCTCTCACCTCTTGCTTCTTCTCTTGCAGTCGTGGAAGGAGGAATAAGTTTCTCCACAGGCAGTTCTGCTGCAGTAAAGTTTTCAGACTGGAGGTGGTGAACAAATGTCAGAATCAACAAGTTCCTTGCTTCTGGGCTGGTGACAGTCCTGGCTGCAATCTGGCTTAGCTAGGGAAGAGGTGTGAAACATGTCAAAGATCTGAAACCCTATTTACACTGACACTCAGTATCAGCTTCTCATATGGCCTAAAATGGCTTCACCTCTTCCCTTTATCCCTTCGTATAAATTTCTGCCCAATACCTAATTCCCACTCCCCTACAAAACAAAGGTTCACTGTATCACATCATCCAGGACACATTCTCGCAGCTTTTACTAGTGCAGTAGCCCATAATGTAGGGCCTTCGCTAAAAGTCTACAAGTTGCCTATTGTTTTAAATCTGTTCCTGGCTGAACAGAAATGCATTTATTATGTGTTTTTCCTTTGTATAATCTGTACCTGTAGTTAGGTACATTAAACTGGTGTTAAATGTATGGAGGTCTGTTAAACAATAACAAAATGTTAAAGGCTGAGCGCTTATGCTTAACAAACCATTCTGAAAGACGATCATCATTAAAGCTATTTACAGTTATACTTGTCATAATTGATGGAAAAACTGGAGAAGACAATTACCTGTGCCTTGCACCTTTTCACTCTGAAGTCAGAGTGAACCTTCACATCTGAAGCAGATGAAAAATCAACATTTCCTTTGAATCTGAGCACAGTTATGAGTTTACAATGCCAATTAAGTCACCTTCCCTATTGCATAGGAACTAGTGTTGAGAAGAAGCTTATGGACTTGATTCTGCACCTTATTTGACAAGTTTGAAACCACTACTGGCTCCCTAAACTGAGAATTAGGGTGTTAAATTTTAGGGTAGGAATGCTTTTTAGCAGCAACACTCCAGTGTTCGTTGTAAACAGTGCAATAAGAAAAGGCTTTGAAAGCCAAATCCAGATCTGAATTTGGCTCAAATACAGCCAGGACCCCACTTGGAGCTCATGCCCCTCTAGAATATATTCACTCTACCTGATTTTTAATATCCCTCTCTGACCTCAGTGACCGTGCTTGCCAGCTCTCAAAGATCAGAACACAGAGATTTTTTGCACTGTGTAACAACATACAATGCAAATCAATCAGTCACAGTGTTTTGGTTGTTTATCTTTTGCTTAAAAACCAGATTTTCCCTTCTTGTTGCAAATATAAAACTGGTACACTTAAGTTATTTTGCAGTTTAAGGGACTTAAACTTTTACACAGGAAAGAGAAAGTAGTTGCAGCTCGTCTAATATTTTATGTACTAACTGTTGAAGAGTTTCCTTCTTTCATAATAGTGCCCACAATAGTGGAGAAAGCATTAGCATGCTTTTTTTGGCTTGGAACATTTGAGTATTCTTAACTTTTCTACATTTTCTCCTAGGACTCTTTCTTTGCTCAAGTTATGGCATTATAAAGCAACATTGACTTCCAAAAAAATATTTTGTAAGTATGAATGGCAAGAATGAAACATCTCAGCAAATGCATAGCAGTAAGCAGTTAAATATAGCAGCAAACAAATTGAATGACATTCCAGCAGCACTACAAGAGGTCAAAAAACATCTTGGAGGTGCAGCAGCAGAAAATAAAATGGAGAGAATAAAAATGGCAGAGAGAAAGACAAAAAAACAGAATAATGATGAAGAGAGAGCAAGCCATAAACGGAAATCAGAAAATAAAGAAAAACTGGCTGTGCAAACAGAAGAAACAATGTTAGAGACTGGCAATCTGTTAATGCTGACAGCTCTGTCTCATATTCCTCTGAAAAGCCTAAGTGACATAGAAACAAAGCTGGTCTACGTTGATGAGGATAAGATTTTCCTTGAGTTTGATGAGCTTATGGTGCCTAGCAGCACACAAACAGGGTGTCATGACTCAGCACAAGCACGTGCTCTGAACACACCTGACAGCAGCACTTCACCCCGCATCAACAAACAGCTTCAGATGACCCTTCTGGAAGCCAGCACTTGCTACAAGCAGAAGAACTACGCAGCAGCAGTGGAGCAGTTATCAACAGCAATGGAGGTATGGGGTTAAAGAAGTATGATCACCATAGAAAATAAATGAAAGGCTGTCATTGTCCTAACTTGGTGTAATAATATCAAAGCGAACAAGGAGTACAAACATGGAATGGATACAGTTTAATAAAACCCCAAGATGCAATTTGCCATGAAATCTGAAAATTGAAAGCTAAAAATAAATCACAGAGGTAGGGTGGCACAGACTGAACCAAAATATCTTAGCTGATCTTGTATTTTTTCTCTAAGTCTTCAACAGTATTTATGTATGGAGGAAATTAAAGTCCCATAGAGTGTGGCAAGTCAGGAGGAGAATCTCTTTCTAATCCCAGCTCTGTCAGAGACAAATGATACCTCGATAATCAGGGGAGTCCNNNNTCTATCCCAGCTGCCTATGCACTACTGGGTTAAGTGTTTAATCATGCATTCTGATTCCCTTTTTTCTCTAAAGCCAGAAGATGGCCACAGGATCTGTGTGGAAATCCATTATTTTCCACATGAGAAAGAACAAGCCCAGTAGTGAGCACCCTCCTCAAGACATAAACGGCTTTCTCTTCAGTAGCTATGAGTCCAAAAGCTGGGGTTTTTATGAAAAGAAAGTCTTCTTGCCTTCCTGAGATATTAAAGGAATGATATGACCTTCACTATGATCTTTGAAACTAATCTACGATTTTAATGACTTTCTGCCTTCAAGTGCTCAAACTTGAGCTGTCTTAAACACATCTTCAATAAGCAGCTATTTTTATGTTTTCAAAAGCTGAGCCCTTCCCAGTTTCAGGCTGAGCCCCTAAAAGGAAGTATCTAAAGGCCCTTGACATTTTTTAAAATCTTAGCCAGCCTGGAGTTCTATCAGTATAATATGAAAGGAAAAGAATAGAAGGGGACTCCCTAACACTCTGACAAGGTTGAAATTAATTTCATGGGGGGAGGGAAAAGAAAAGAGGTGTAGGAAACACCAGCAGGTGGTCACAGTTACATCCACCAGCCTCTTGTTTCCTGGAAGCCAAAGCTAGCAGCATTTACAGTAAAACTGATTGTTCAAAGTTGTATCATTATTCCCAGATTTCTTGAGTGCTGCTAATCTCAGTTAATTATATTGAAAATCCCTTGTATTATGACCGTGCAATTCATGATGTGCCAGTAGAAGTCATGGTTCATAATAATCGCATAATGGGCAAGGACTTAGACGTAATCAGATTTTAGTTACCCTGTCGTGTTTCCGTAATGCTGCTGTAAAACCGACATAATCACAAAAAAGCACCAGTTATTCAAACATTTTTTATCAGGTTGATGTACAGTATCTTTCTCTCTCTTTTTTAAACAATGTAAGATAACAAAAATTGGATTACAATTGCTGGGAACAGACTATGATAAACTGTTTGCTTGTGTGCACAATGAAATTTAATAATGGCTTCAGCATCTCAATTTTTAGTAATGTTAAACCTGTTCAATAGTAGCACTCTGCAGCCAAAGGCTGCTTTCAAAGAGGAAGCATTACAGCATTTTGAAAACCGTATCTCCAAGAGCACAGCTGTTCTATAAACCTTGAAAAATACCCTGTACCCTCACAATTAACCCAGATGCTAACATTTACTGTGCAGATGAGGACTTTACATTTTCTATGATATGTGATGCAAAAAACCCACTCTTAGTAGCTGTAAGAATTTTAAAGGTCAGTGTCTGCTTCTCAAAATAAAGAGAGACACTTTCTACTTTACAGGAGTATGGTTGGTGATTAGAATAGAGGACTTGCAAGCTAGACTCTCTGAACTCTGTTTTATCTCCACTCTGACCCCAATCACTTCAGCTGTACACTTGACATCCTGAGAAAGGGTCCAACTACACTTGTTTCAGCACTGTACTGCCAAACTTAATTCAAAAGCATTTATGAAACATTAGTTTGCAGTTGAAAAACATATATCCTATTCCTACTTTTTTTTTTATACAATACCAAAGGCATTTTATTTTAAAACAATAAATACTGCAGAAGTGAGTGAATAGAATAAGTAACTGCAATCCTTTTTAGGCTTCCCCTTCCCCCCTTCGGAAATGAACTGTGATGGTGACAAAAGCACTTATCAATTGACAGCAAAGGGGTACCTGCTGCCTCCTAAAAGGAAATGGAAAAGCTAGCTAATAGATATCCTGGTGAAAGATTAAGTAGAGGTTAAAGAATTACTTCCTGGGATTGTAGACAGAGTGATTGGGAAATCACAGAATTGTAGGGCTGGAGCTTCTCAGCAGCCTCTTAATTCGGCTCTTCTCAGAAGTAAAAACCAGAATATCCCTGAAAGACACATCGGTGTCTTTCACAAAAGTGTCTTTCACAGACAGATTTCTCATATATATCAGCAAGCTGATAAGTTTTTTCCATGTCTTCCATGCTGCAAAAGAGCTCGTAATGGGTTTTGTATCCTGATTTGACATGAAGAGCAATTAACCAACCTATTCTCTTTGTACTTGCAACCTCTTGCCATATCTCTTTTTCAGTCTTCTTTAAATTAAATAAATTTAATCCTTTTAGTATTTCCTCCCAGGTCATATATTCTGAACTTCAGTTGTTGTTTTGTTTTGTTGTTTGTTGTTGTTTTTGGTTTGGTTCGGTTTGGTTTTTTGTTGATTTTTGTTGCAATGTCTCCAATTTGCCTACTTATTTGGATTTCTGTGCACAAATTGGAGATGGTGCAGAGAAACCCAGCAAACGTAAGCTGCCAAGATTGGAACTGTAGTGGATTTGCCCATTGCTTTTTGGAGAAATAAACAAAAATTCCTCTGCATTTCACATGAGCAAAGAGATGTGTGATACGATGCAGTAAGCTCAAAGGTCACAGCCATGGTTTCTGTTTACAAAAATTTACAGACTTTTTCAGATATAAGGAAATTAAGGCTTTAGCCTGACATTGCAACATTTTGAGTAAGAGATCTTGATACAGAAAAGCATATGCACAGTGTTAAATTTGAATAATACCACAAAAGCTAGTACTGCCTTACATACTGCAGACATCATACATTTGGCTCTTCCTTAAGCCAAAATTTCTTTTCTAGATCCATCTATAAATTTATGTTGCATTATATTTTTTTATATCATGTCATTTTTCAGATATGCAAATAACATGCAGTTCTGAAAGCCTAGCACTGAAATTATTGGATTTAAAATTATTAATCAGAACGGAAAATTGAAATGCTTGTTCAATTTAGAGACTTTTATATGTTGGACAGCATGCTGCTGATTACCACAGACATTGGGAAAGCAATATTATCAGAAGAACTGGTGGCTTCTCACTATTTCTGCACTATTTAGTTACCATTAAATTAATCAGGAGGGACTTAGCATTAGTCAACTGCATTATAGTTGGCCTGGGAGAGTTAAAAATAACGCTCCCTTGGAGAACTCTCACCATTAGAGCATTAGAATTAAGTACTTTTTGTTGCTAGTGAGGAAAATAGCTGTGGAAATTGGGGCAATAGTCTGCTTTTCTACTTCCTAGCTCAAAACTACAGTATAGTATATATACTACATTGAGAAACACTAAATTTCCCTAGATTTTCAGCATCCATCTGTTGGAACATAGGGGAATAGGACTTGAACATCTGGACTGGGATATGAAGGGTATAAGGAATCATTCTTTAGCTTAAACCCTCAGTGGAACCCATATATGTGTATCTATAAAATCTCTAGCCAATTATTAACAGCTTAGCTACAAAATAACATTAAACCTTTATGAGGATTGAAAGATCTTGTCTCAAACTAATCTCCTAATATCAGAGAGCGTAAAAGACCTCAGAAACACCAGCCTGTTTCAAACCTGCACAAATTTAAATTTCAGACCCTATTGTTCTGAAAATAATCCTCCCCTGTGACTAAAAAATAAATGAGAAGAGTTCATGACTGTGGTGCACAGAAAGAAGCCCAAAGTATCCTGGCACACAGCTTTTGGTGTAGAATATCTGAGACATGAAATTAATCCCACAAGCAAGCTGAAGGCCTCAAACAGTGTGTGATTAATTTATAGGAGTGCTGTTGTGATGCCTTTCACAAACTGGAATACCTCCATTTTCCACAGATGGCTATTATGGGCAACACTTCTATGGCAGGGAGATTAGTATCATTTTTTTTCTTGCACACCTTGAGTGTTTAGATTAACCTTTCCTGTGCAAAAATGCCTTCCATGCAAAATTATCTGTAAAAAGTAAATATTTGAAAGTGGCTGTGGCACTTGTGCCTTTTGGACATAATTACATACCAGTATAGAGTTAGGCAGCATGGTTCAACCAAGCCTTCTACCAGTTTCATCATGTGAGAAGCAACAACTTAATATTTCATAGATAAATACCTGTGTGAAAAGAGGTACATCTTAAGCAGTGCATCCACTGGCAAAGCACATGAGAAAAGCACAAGTGGCTTTCTTTGAGTCATTGCTGCAAGGGCATTCCTGGGAGCACTGTAGGATTAAGGTCTTTGGATGTGCTCCCTGTTGTGACCATTGGATCAGTGCTATCTGCTGCAGAAAGACTAGGGCACAGCAACATTTCTGCCCACCCTTCCTCCTCCAACATTGCCTCTTTTTGCAGATGGGTCTTGAGGTCCAAGAAGCTATCAATGTATAACAAAGTGTAACACCTTACTTCATGGCACATGGTATTCCTGATCATCTGGAATGAACAGGGCCTATGATGAGACTTACTAGAGTTTTCCCTAATCCCTCTCACCAGCAGCTGTGCAAGAACTAGACCCAGCACAATGGAAGTCCTCAAGGGAAAGCTTCATGTGAAAGGCTAAATATTTATTTTAGCAACTTTGTGGAGCTAAAAATCAGGCTCAGATTATCTACCCTTACCATCAGAACAGATCCTCTAGAAACTTCTTGGGCAGAGAACACCATAGATGACAATCATTATTTCCCTAAAACCTGAATACAAGATACTGAATTTACTCTCTACAAATATTCTTTTAACATC
>JBCJKH010020452.1:0-23434 GCA_039877255.1 Loriculus beryllinus | reverse complement strand
AGGAAGTTGTGAGTGCTCCATCCCTGGCTGTGTTCAAGGCCAGGTTGGACGAAGCCTTGGGAGGCATGGTTTAGTGTTGGGTGTCCCTGCTTATGGCAGAGGGGTTGGAACTAGATGATCTAAAGGTCCTTTCCAACCCTAGCAATTCTATGATTCTATGATTCTATGACATGCAAGATTTAAAGATAATTAAAATCAAATGAGTTACTACTAAATGAACTAAATGGCACTAATTTTTTCCCCAATTAAAAGTGTGCCTGATTACACTGCTGATTTTCTTTGATAACTTTATTTTCATTAACATAGAAATGAAATAGAAAATCAGGCTCGAAAAGGCTTGGGAAAGATCATCACATCTAATCCTTTTTATAGCTATCAAAGCAAAAAAATCCCTTCATATATCTATCAAGTTTTATCTTGAATCTAGGTACTTGTATTACAAAGATGTTGCTGTACCTGCTCATTAGTAACCTTTTTACTCTTTCTTTAAATACCCTTACTTCTTTTATTAAGAGGGAAGTAGGGGTATTTAAATGAAACTCGCAAGTGGCTAATCTCTAGCCCAGATCAGTGGCCAACTAATATCTATGCAATCATGTGTTAACGATGCCCATTAGCTCCAACATTGCCTGTCCATCTCGGTGTTTATTTCCCAGTGCATCTTCAGGTAGTATCCATAGCTCTTCTCAAGCCTCATTTGTATAAGGAAGGCAAGCCAAGCTCATTTAATCTCATCACATAAAATAGGAAGAAAACCAAAGTATCAGTGATCATCCTAAAATGCTTCTCCATTTCTGTTCTGATTTGAATTAAGCCTGTCTGAACAGAGTCTGCTGTTGTCACAGGTGGGACCTCACTGTATGAAGGTTCATGTTATTAATATTTTCTTTTCCTTGTTGTAAATACTTGGCATAATATGTGATTACTCTTCTCATTAGTACATCGTATTTGAAATAAGCATCAGAAAAAGGTTTCTAAGTGCTGTAGGAGTGATGCTCTGGAACAGTTTTTCAATCACAGCTTGGGGAAAATACAAATGAAAACCTGACTGGTCTGAAGGTGGATCTTGGTCTAGTGTAAGAAGAAGCAAGAATGTTTCCTTACTCCATTAGATGCACAAAATCTCGTTGAGATCTCATTTAGACACAATGAATATTAGAAGAAAAAAAATAAAATAAAATCACCAAAGTAAATTGAGTTATTTTGACATAAAAAGGAAGTTCTTATGTCAATGCAAATTAAAATAGTCTCTCCAGTCTGTTAAAGAGGCATTTAATTTTTCTGAACAGCAAACCCCAGAAAAAAAGTCTTCATTGCTAAACATAGAACTAATGAAAAACATGGCTTCTAAAATTAGGCAAAAATTGGAACTGCTGAAGTTTAGGTTTTGTTTTACTTTGGCTAAACAAGATGATGGACTGTTGTGTTTTATATTTTATTTCTGTAGTCTTCTGGAAGAATTAGAGATGCTTTCAAGACTCCTCAATCCAGACTGTATTCATAGCCCAAGTTTCTAGTTAGCTAGAAACACATGTTTTTGAAACCTATATTCTCACCAAAAAAAAAAAAAAAATTACATTCACAAAATATAAAACTGAATAGTAAAGCTATTGTTTAATCTAATTTAGCAAAATTATGCCACATCATTCACCAAACTGTTGGTGGGAGCAAGCTCTTTCCCAAGAAGTATCATCCATGACCAAACAGATACAAAATTTGTCTTTCTTACCAGGCATTGTTCTAAAGAGATTAAACACTTTTTCTTCAGAATTTGTGACAGGAGATGTGTTCTTCAAGGTAGAACACAGTAATGACTCTTAAAGCCAGTTTACTTAGGGACTTTCTAAAGTCACTCAGATTAATTCCGATACTTGTAGAAGCTTTGGGCATTCCTGCGTATAACTAGACACTAAGTTAAGGATTCTCCATCCCTGACAGCTGTAACAAAGCAGATACAACCAAACACAAATAGATTTCTTTTTAGAAATAACGTTCCTGCCAAAAAACTGTACATTATATTTACACAATTATGATAGGCCTGTGAGTAGCATATCTGTTATAGATTTGGGTTAAAAATGAAGAGAAGAAAAATTATTATGTGCACAACTAGCACAAATCACTGTTCTTGGTGCTTTGTTTTGTAATGGGGCAATTTTCTCACACACATTGCCTTTTTACATAATCTAAAATTGAGTGCAATTTCTTTCTATGTAATTTTAAAATATCTTTTTGAAAAATATTGTTCAAGTCTCCTCTCCTTCATGGAGGGAAGAATATAAAAAAAAGGTTTTTCAAAAAGGAGCATCTGTGAAAGGTACTCACACCCCTGGTATCTGCAAGTTTCTCTTTTCAGTGAAGAGCTTGTTTGGAACTTCCAACATTAAAGATCAACTGTGCAATACTCAAACCAAAGGATAAACTACTACACTAGAAAAAGAGATGGTAAAATTTGGCAATAAATCAGAATTTTTTCAGTTTCATAGAATTTTTTTTCCCTTCCTTTTCTTTCCCCTACCTGGTAGCCAATTAATATATCAAACATTGTAACAGCTTAAATTTTGATTAAACACTCTGGGAAAAAGTATCAGGTTCAGTGTAGAACGGAAAGTCTTTTGGCACAAAACTCTCTTCAAATTTAGGGCAGTTAAAGAGTATGGCTTTGGTGGAGGGTTCAGACCCATGACTGAATAGGCAATAGCCTGTACACTGGGTCTCAGATGTAGAGAACAGTGTTCGGTATGCTTTTTAAGATCCTTGTGGCAATCACCAGGTGTAGACTACAAGTGTACCCAAGGTATAACCTGCAAATTACATGAGGAACAGATATTGTTATCTGCTATACTGATAGAAATGAGGGCAGTGAGACACTCAAACAGATTGCTCAGAGACGCTGTAGCTGCCCCATCCCTGGGTCAGTGTTCCAGATGTTGGACGGTACTTTGAGCAACTTGGTATAGCAGAAGGTGTCCTTTCATGTGTCAGGGGGTTAGAACCTGATGATCTTTCAAATCCTTTCCAATTCAAACCATTATATGATTCTGTGAAATGTTGAGGAGTGGATGCTGAGGTTAGTAGAGTGGGATCTAGACCTGGCATAGCTGTATTTGCTTGAATCTGTCTAGAGCACACATAAATGACTGACAGAAGAAACTGGCTATAGCTGAAGGAACTGGGATGGCATTCCAGCTTACATAAAGTGGTGACACATTTGTGAGACCTGAGGCAGTAACCAAGATCTAGATTTGATGATATATTTGCATTTCATCTCCAAAGCTGCTCAGAAAAAACAGGTGACTTCTACAAATACTTGAAGTGTGACTGAGAAATTAAATGATCCCCAGTGTAACATTCAGTTGTTCTTTTGAAGTTTGTTTATAGACCTCACAGGCCAAAATAGAAAAGATATTTTCCAACATTCATGTCTGATCAAGTCAGAATTGCTCGTTTACTGAACTATTTATTTTTACTTGATTTACTTCCAGTTGGATGTGCCAAGAGGCCTCCACCTAGATAGCAGTAAACTTGGTGTCTCAAAGAATTGAAATTCAAAGTCATATGAGGAAGAAATCTTTTGCACAATTGCCATTTAAAAAATATACTTAGTGATCATTTGTATTTCGGTGAACCTACACTCACCCGTCTATGCTTAGAATCTGTAATCATTCTCAAGCACAACGTCAAACAGATTAATGATTTTATTACAGCAAAATATTGGAGACTGTAAGGAAAAGAAATGTTCAGAGGTAAATACTTTTGTTTTTCTCTAGAAATTATATTCATTACATTAATTCATACCACCCTCTTGAAGCTCTATCAGTTGTACATAAAGTGTGATACTGAGAATGATAATTTTAATTAATAAATATATCATTTACACTCCAAATAAAAGTTAGCAGCTGGCACTCCAGAATACTGCGTTCATAAAAACAGTCAGTAGGGCTCTTAGTTTTACCCTTCTTCTCTCACAGCCTCCTTGCTTCACTTAATTCTTATCCTTCCTTGAGTTTTAGTACTCACATAAGGAATTGGTTGACAGATGCAGACTGGGGAGAAGCCAGTAGTGTGTGTTCTTTGTTGCTTTCCCATGCATGATTCCTGGGTGCTTTGTCTGTGGCTGATCAAAAGTAATGGTAAGCATGATAGGTAATTTTAGGCCATGCAGAAGGTAGTCTGTTAGGAAAGGGGCAACACCAGCAAACTTGTTTCTTTTGAAGTTTCCATGGTTTAAAAGTATTGCTTTGCTGACCTCAAGCTGGAAGTGAAAACACTGGACAGGTGCTCAGGACACAGAAGGACTGCAGAGCAGTTATTTACAACCCTTCTGTAAATAAAAATCTTTAAAAATTGCCAGGCTTCATTGTTCTGAATAGTGAATGAAGAGTAAACTTCAGCACTGAGGTCTCACTACTCAGCACCATTTTTAATGATCAGAATGACATAAAGCAAGCTAGTCAATTTGGCTTACACTATTTATTGAAATTGTGTTTATTTCTGATGTTGTATGTACAGATATTGGTATAGTTTAGCTCCATTGAGTCAACAGTGTCTCCCTTAAGAGAAAAGAGGAACAGTAAAATTTCAGAGCCTAGCACTGTTATACATGTATCTCACCCCCTTTACTTCTTGCAGGCAGCATCAAAAATGTTGAACTGGCAAATGATATTAAGTGCGGTGTGGCTCCCAGACAGATATTTCCAGTCTTCATATTTTGGCTCATTCTGCTGAAGTTGTTTACTTCAAGGAAAAAAACAGCTAATTGAGGCTAATTTACACCTCATTTTCTGAAGAACAGTTTTAAAGGATTTAAGCAATAGGTTCAGGAACCTGTAGAAAGCAAGTTCTGGAAGAGGTTTTGCATGGTTCTCTCATCTGTTCCCTACTGTGCTCCCCATCTCTAGGCAGCTGGATCAGTCCTGCTGTTGTGTCTGACAGATGCCTGGAAATAGAATCATGGAATCAACTAGGTTGGAAAAGACCTTTAAAATGATCAAGTCCAACCATTACCCCAGAAATGCCACAGCGTGACTCGGATAATCTGCTCTAATGCTTAATAGCTTTAATTGCTAGATCACTTCTACTAATCTTTATTCTAAATTCATTTGCTTCAATCTTATTTCATTATTTCTGAACTTTCATATTTATAGATATCTTGTTTATTTAAAAACTAATTTCTTTTTCCCTTCTATTTTTTTTTTTTTTAACTTATCATCACTGCTTTTTTTCTCAAATCTTTTCTAGATTGCTAATGATTTGTGTAGGTTCTTTAAAATTTTATATCCCAGGCCATAAAATGTACATTATTTGAGACTTTAACACCACTGACTAATGTGGAAGGATTACTTCGTATGTTTTATACAGAGCAGTCCCAGGACAAGTTTGTCTGATTATTCCTCTCCATTGTAGGACTTTGCTTTTGGTTTGTTTGAGTTAAACACTATTTTGTTCACAACCCGTATTTAATATGTCAATGTTATTTTTGAATTCTATGTTCCAGAGTGCTCAAATATAATCTGCAAATGCATGCTGTATACTCTGTAGTCCATCATCACTAATGAATATATTAGTACTATCAAATTCAGAACAGACTTCTTTCTTCCATTATCTGCTTAAAGGAATGTCATCTAGGACAGTTGTCACCTACTGCATTTTACCTATCCACAAAGTTCGTTACATTTTTATAACATAAATTAAGTTATTTTGATACAATTTCTTTTTGAGAGGTTGATCTTGTTGGCTATATAATTTCCTGTTTTCTTCTGTAGAACAAAATTCTTAGAAAGAATTTTTGCTGTTTTTCTGAAATTCAGCGTTTAACCAGCTGGCCTATTATTCCTCTGTTCCTTCATTTCTTACTTTTTAAAGAAAAACATTGTCATCCTCTGTTGGCTCAAAGATAAATGCTAGCAACTTTGGGTGTACAAGAGCCATATTTCTAAGTCTGCTTTGATGAATTTCATTAGGCCAAATCAACGCCTAACTTTCTCAAATATGCAACATGTCCTCTCCCTGGTTTAGTTATACCTTCACCAGTGCTGCTAAATATCCTTTGCCTGACAGATGCCCTACTGAATGACTCAGTGAAAACTGAAGGGTAAAGGCATAAAACACTTGACCAGACTCAGTATCACCTGACATTTCTATGGAGTTGCAAAACTGACTAATTTATTTTATTTCCAGATATTTTAACATATAGGGTATTTGTTCTTACCTTTTATGTCCTTTCTTGTTTGCATTCGATTTCTTGCCTTATCTTTCTAATCCTGTCCAAGTTATTATGTTACACCAATATTTTGTGGCACTAGTCACCAGTCTTGCTAGAACTGTCTTCATTTTCCGTTGCCTGCTTACCTTGGGATGGGTTATCTGCCTGAGGATGAATTTTGACATACCACACAAAGATTACACAGATGTTTCAGATTCCCTGTCTTGGAGAAAGTGTCTTATGCAGCAATACAGAATGCTCTCAGACTATAAATCACACAAACCTTTGATCAGCCAAAATTGCTGTAGGGACCTTGTTAGAGATTACTGGTATGTTTTATATTAAATCATGCACTTGATAAGTTGGGAAATAGATCTGGCATTAAAAGGTACTGATTTAACAAGGGAGAGTTTTGTAGTTTTGTTGGTTTGAGGTTTATTTTCTTTTTTTTGTTTTTTGTTTGGTTTGGTTTGCTTTAGGGTTGTTTGGGGGTTTTTTTTTTGCATGTGTGTGTGGTTTTTCTGGTCAGTTTTGGCTTTTTTTGTTTTAGTCTTTTTTTGTTTGTTTGGGTTTGTTTGTTTGTTTTATTTTTATTTTTGTTATTTTGCCATTGTTTGCCAAGTATCTTAATTTAAGCACAGATGACTATGTGAGTCTGTTATATGTTAAGCAAGTATTTAAGTGCACACACAAACATACTTTATGTCATGATCTAATTAAGCAGCGTCTGATTCCGTAATATTTGATATTTTCATCTTCAAATTGATACTTCCAAATGTATCAATTTGCAGTTTTAGGAAGTCCTTCAAAGTACACAATGTTTGCTAAGTCATTTGACTAATGAAATCATTTGATTGTTACTAAATTGCTTTTTCCTTTGGAATTTATTTTCAAAAAGCTATTGACATATGCAGAAGATATCTCATTAATTTTAATTAAGTCAGTTTACTTTTTTAGTTTCTATGACCAGTTAGTTTCCATCCTATAGAGCCTGAATAAGGAAAAAAAGTATTATTTTACTTATTATATACTATTGTGCTGACTTTAGACTGTTTCCATTCCACACAGTGCTTAGGTAGCCAAGAATATTCCAGGTAAAACTGTGCATCTAGCTCTGTAAAAGCAATTCAGAAAGACCTTCACTACATCAATCAGATGTCCAAGATACCATAACACAAAAAGAAAAAGGAGTTTGAACCCATATTCCATGAGCATGACAGCACAACCACAGAAAACACACATGAAGGAAAGAAAAGTTTCTGGACGTAGGGAAGCAGGAAAAGGGGTGCAACCACAGTCTATTGGCAATTAAATTTGATAATAAATATAACTCTGGTATCAGAATCAAACTTTATATGGGATTTTTTTTGACAAAAAGAATAACTCAGAAGATCCTCCTCTTATCTCTTTAGGAAACTTGAACTATTTTAAATCTCAATGATGGTTCTGACCTGAAATTTCAAGCTGATCTCCAGGACGCCTGTGTCTTACCTCCGTTGCCTGATCATAGCCAAGTATCCCCTGAAGATGAGACTTTTCCATGCTTTTATAAGTGTTTTCTGTGATGTGTAAGCTTCTTATTTTTTGCAGTCCGTTCTATAGGAGTTACTTAGGTCTCTAAGCTTGAGTTATTGAAATAATGAATTAAGACCTCACTTGGACTACTGTGTACTTCTGGTGTCCTCAACATAAGAAGGACATGGAACTGTTGGAACAAGTCCAGAGGAGGGCCACGAGGATGATCAGGGAATTGATATGTTTTCCCTTTGTAAGACTACTTATCACTTCCTTTGGTGCTTAGAAAATTTTCTACATTAATAAAATCTATATGAAATGGATCTTTGCTACCTTTCTTCAGTGACCTAGAGAGGTATTATACTAGATTTTTGATTCTTTTTTTTCAGGAAGGCAGTACTTCCTAAAAATGATGACAGATTTTAATTTAGTGAGATTTTCTGGATTCTAGTTTATTGTTTTCTACCCATATTTGTTCTTTAATAACATTTTAGGTAAAATATCATTATTGACTGGCTAGTCCTTCTCAAAATATGAAGATATTTTATTATGCCAGCTGGTAAAATCTTTGCCTAAACATTTTTCATCCTACATCCTGGGATATTAAAAACATGTCTTGGCTAGTCTTCCTACCTCATCTATTTCCCATTTATATCCCATTTAAAACATACCAGCATGGCTGATATTTTCCACACCTCACAACTCCCATGTTATGCTCTTATGCAGTCAATTAAACTTCTAGCCTTGGGATAAAATTTAAACTTATATTATTTGCACTGAAACTTTTATATATTTTTATATATATATATATATAATTTGATTTATGTTTATAATTCTTGGACATGGAATTCTGGGTTGGGCATTTTGCTTGCTGTACCATCTGTACCCTGTTAAATTTCTGGGTACAGGATATTTTCACATCTGGCTGACAGCTGATGGTAAGCTTTTGCACATAATTTCTGCTCCGGTGAATTTAACACTTTTAAGGAAAGGTGTAAATGCTTTTTTCAGGTTTACTTGTTATTTTTGCTTAATGTTGTGTGCAATGTTGTGGCTGAGATTTAGATAAACTGACTATGTTGAGAGTTTTCAGATTCTGTAAAAAATCCACAATTAGATCAAATTTTGAATTTGAACAAATGAAGGTGAATAATTAGAAACTTTCCTCTGTAACTGTATTTATTACTTCACATATGCACATTTTCCATTGCATACTTTCTATAACTATGTACATATGAATATAGGCTACTAGAAATAAAGTATATATTGAACAACATTTGATGAATATAGCAAATATCTTTTCTTTTTCTTAGGTTGTTAATTTTGCGTATTAGCTCAGCAATGGCTGTCCAATAGATATCAGACTCTCCTTCCGTGTCACATGGTAAACCCTGAAATAATCTTTCAGTCTCGTCCAGAACATGGACTCTTCTGATGATCTTGATAGAGCAGTAATCTCTTTCTCTTAGGGCTTCTCACTTGTGACCATTAAAAAGTTTACAAATATTTAAATAAGAAGAGCTACTACAGGTCTTTCCTTTGATTTTGTATGGATTGGGACTGTTCCATTCTCCACTGAAAAATATGCAAATTCTGGTGTTCTTTATATAAAGAAAAAAATCTCTGCCTCCCGAAATATGTTGTTCTGTACTAAGTATGAACATTCTTTAATATTTTCTATATCTAGTCCCAAGGTTTATGAATTAAAAAAAAACAAAAATCAAATAGACTAACAAAACAGCAAAAAGTGACTGTACCCACTAACTATTGATATAAGATTTTTGGTCTCTGAAATACTTTTGGATTTTTTTGACTGAATTGTGGCTACAACAATGTATGCCTATTATCGCACACCACGTTCAAACACACATCAGTCATTTTCACCAAACTGACACTTTAATGGGTAAAAATTAGTAGTGTCTTTCATACCAGCTGCAAGTGAGAGAGGAAGGGGTAGCAACATCTGAAGGGTGAGAGGTAATTATAGAATAGGAGAGAATGAGTACAAAGAAGTGCAGTCATGCAGAGAAGAATACTCCATGGAAGTATTCTCCTCTGCATGACTGCAAGAAGTTCCCCTAGAACTGTTGCTTGGGTAGGTGGGCTCTCCCCCACTCACTTGTTTAGCTGGTGGCTGATATCTTTCAGAAGAGGCATTTAATTTCTGAACACAGCTTTCTCAGTGGGACTGTGATTTTAAACTTACTGTGTAATGGAGTGTATTACCATTTGCCATATGATGAGATGGCCTTGTCTGTCAGCCAGGAAGCTGCTTAATGTTATGTATGGGTCAAATGAGCCAAAAAAAGAGAGGGAGGAAAAAAATAAAGAACCTTGAAACCTCTAGCAAAAGGGGAAACTTCCCTATGGCAAGCAGCCAGGTCATTTGTTTAAAAGATCCATTTTCTCTTGAAAATTGATTGAGCAGCACTAAATAAGATAAACGAATTCCAAGGACAGGGGGATTTCTGCTGAATCAGCCATTGCAGTGATCACAGTAGCAGCTGTTGTCCTTTTGGCAGAAATAGCCTTTCCTTGTGAATATTTCTACACAATAAATGAGAGAGTATTATAAAAGCAAAATCAATCAGATGTTCAGACTCTGCCTGGTTGCTCCCAAAACTCAGTTTTGCAGTGGTTGAATTGATTCATTTGAAGGTGTAACAATATTTGAAAAGCTTACATGACATCTGGCTATGTAAAAGCAAATAAATACCCAAGCAAGAATTTGCATAGGTTTGTTGAACTAATCTTTATCTCAGCTTGATACAGTGAAGTTGTTTATTTTTCAGCAAATCTGATCAGGAAAACAAAAGAGTAAGTTCAGTTTCAGTCCTTGAAGAAAGCTCTATAGTAACCAAGAAATGTACTATATAGACAAAATGACAATTGTTCCCATTGGTCTTAACATTGTTCTTTTACATGAGAAGTGTTTAAATCCAAGCTAAGTATCTCAAAATCATTTTACAATCAGTGTTGAGCAGAATGCATATTTGAATTCTTGGATAGTTGAAAAAATTAGTATCTGAAAAGTTCCGAAGCATGATTAGTCACATATTGCACCCTATTGACTCAAAAGGAGTCTGGGTGATGAATTTAAATGTGGGACATCTTTCTGGCACTTAAATTAAGTTACCTTAATTCCATACTAACTATATAAGCCATCTGATAAACATATGCAAACACAGAAGTTTGATTAAAAAAAATAAATGCAAAGGCCTTTTCTATCAGTCTCATGGTCAGCCTAGTTTTTTTCAGTGGTCTTGCCCAGTAACAGACAGCTCCCCCCCCCCCCCTCAGAAGTTGTATATTCCCAGATGAGTGCAGTACGTGTAGAAGTTATCCTTGGAATCTGTTTAGAACCTCCCTTTAACTAAATCTGAGAACCACAGGGCTTGAACTAATGCCTCGTGTTTCTACAGCTAAACTGGCAGAACAATATTTAAGATTAATTTGATTATTATCTATTGTATCCTTTTGTATATACTACTTTTAAAGGCAGGCACATGGTTAGATGGAAGATCTGCAACAAGATGTTGACTAAGTTCTGTGTGTGGCTGTAAGAAGATGACTTTTTATATTACCAAATCTTATTTTTAAGGACCTGCATAGTCTCATAGTTCTCTCTTACAGTTTTGCTGCAAGTACAATGCAGCCTCTAAAACCATGTTGTAAGTAGACCTGAAAATAACTACAGACAGGAAAGAGGCACCAGAAAAATCTGAAACAGACAGGAAAGAGGCAACGGAGAAATCTGAAACAGACATGAAATAGGAACAAAATAAATGGCACTTGGTATTCCCCCCTGGATGTTTACCGAAAAAGACAGCAGCTACCACTTTCATCACCCAGATCTGACTTAATCAAATCAATATACAATTGTGCTGGAGCTCAGAGTGAGCATTATGCTGTGAATTTCCCCATCTTAATTCTTACTATTATTTTTTTTTATTAAAGCCAAAGTATGTCTCAAGAGAGAAATTTCTGGAATGTTCCTATGGATGATGGTGTATTTTCAGTACCAAAGATGAACCAGAAATTCAGGCCTTCTGATCAGCCTCACTGATCCTGAAACCATGTCCATATATTTCCTATAATGTTACATTTTCTCGTCAGTTTCCTGTTTTCTTGACAGCTGTTGTGATTTTCTTTCAGTGGGAATATGTTATCATTTAATCAGCAATCTCATGTCATCTGAAATTTTCTGATAGGAAAAAAAATCTTTCCTTTTATACTGCACTAACGTAATGGGGAAAACTGCTCAGGAAAGTGCCCAGATTCTAATCCACAAATGGTGGCATTGTCAGGTGAATAGGCTTTGGATTTCACTTTTTTCTAATTATTATTTCTTGGAGTTTCTTTCCCCCCTTTTCTTACGTTTAATATTTGAAACATCAGGAATACCATGTCTTCATACACTAACTTTGCTAGAGAAACCTGGTCAGATAAACCAAATAAGCAACTAAAACCAGCTCTGACACACAAACCTGTAACTTGTGCTGCCACACTCTCTTTGATCTGCTCAGCGAAGGCAGGAGGTAGTTGGTGTTAAGTGTTCTCTCTCCTTCTAATAAATGTACCTTTGATGGTGAGGATAGAGCTACAACTCATGTTAGAGCCCCTGTTAATATAGTACATAAGTTCTCTGAAGGGCTAACACAGAGCTGCCAATAAGGCAACCAGACTGATGGTTTGATGTGCTGGTGGCTCGGCTGGTCCTCAGTTGGACAGTCTCATCTGACTTGGCCTCACAGAAGAACCCATAATTTGATAATTATAATGCAGTGAATAAACAATAATGAAAATAATAATTATAAAACCAAACAACAAAAACCAAAACAAACCCAACCAAAACCTTGAGGCATTCACACACATTGTAAAGAACTAGAAAATTGCAAAACTTTTCTTCATGTTTTTGTCCTACTGTTTGTTATGAAATGCAAATTTATGGAGCTCTGGTATGGTCTATTGAAGAGTCCACACAACCGTGTAAAAAATATAATTGTGTGAATGACTCACTTATTTGGAAGCCTGGATTAATAGTGGGGAAATAATTAGTTCTGGTCATAAACTAGAAAAGAAAGCATAAACACTATGTCATTTTAATCACCAACTCTATTATTTCAAATCTAATAAATGGTGTCAAATTAAGAAAGTTGCCCGATATGACAAAACACAAATTTAGGGGATATTATCATACACCTGAGATTTACTGTTCCTGTTTAATATTTTACAAGCCATTTTTATTATCATCTCCCACAACATCAGAATAAATGTGCATCTGTTAAGGTGAATTTTATTTGTAATTCTTGAGTCTCAATATTCTCTTGTTCTTTTTTCATATTGAAAAAATGATCCATTATGGAACACATGGCAAATACTTATTAAGATTTACTTAATTTTTTTTTAATTGCCTTTGCAACATTTGCTTTTAACTCTGGTTATAAAACCTCATATCTTCTTCAGTTTGGAATTTGACATCTACCAATATAAAGGCAAAATGAAATACAAACTAGCTAAGAATAAGGTTTATGTTAGCTTATGTTTTCTGAAAAATCACACAACAGCAAATATTCAAGGCAACACAGAATTTCCAGGCCATATAATTCAATGATAATCATTCTGAATTGTAATCATTCTGAAGTGATAGACAGAGTAATCATTCTGAAGTGATAGATAGAGAAAGTGACTGATGTATATATATGCAGGAATATACAATAGCTTTTGAAGAACATAATGTACAGAGAAATTAAAATTAAGATCATAAGCAGACAATTATATGTTAACATATACATGTGAATACTTCCAAACTTGGTTACTTTTCATTTCTGGCAAAGAAAATAGTTAGCTTTTAGAGAGAGATGTCAAGACTGAAGCTGCCAGAATTAGAAACCACTATAAATCTTACACGCTTCTCATTTTATACTACTGGGTTAATTTTATGGTTTTGGTCACAAGGTTCACAGAGTTGTGCGTTTGGTGGTTTTGGTTTTGGTTTGGTCTTTTTTTTTTTTTTTTCCTCCTAAGTGTTCAGCATTTGCATTTCACACCCAGGACTCATGAAAGTAATTAATTGTGTTGACACTAGCGTTAACTTCATTAGTGTTGCAATGAGCAAGCCAGACAACAAAGTACCTAACTAATTATGCCCATAATTTATCGTGAGAAGAAAATAGAAACTGCTTCCCAAAATCAAGCTCTAAGGAAAGAAAAGTAGTATGGAATTTTCATAACTGTTTATCAGCATTGCATGTGTTCATTGTTTAACTAGTCCACAGTAGTCACAAAGTTGTGAGAATTAAAATACTCATCCAGAACTTAAATACTGTCACAGTGTCTCAAACACTGAAGTTACTCAAAACAGAGCATTGAAAAAAAGTAAGAAAATTTATGATTCTACCAGAAACTTCAGAACATGTTAAGCATTAGAAAAAGGAGGAACTAAAATTCTGATTTTTTTTGCCTCATTCTTTTTCAAGCAGAGCTAAATGAGAACAGAAAATAACACAGCTTTAATCCATTCTTGTGACAAACCTTGCAACATAAATGGGAACTGATACAAACTGATATGACCTTGTTATTGTCTTGTAATGCTACGATCCTCTATAGTTACCCTAGTGCAAAGTTAGACAAACTATTAGCTTTCAAATCAAATGGTATTGTTGGCAGTGGGTCCAGTTAACTGAAACTACAGTTTGTATTTCACTAAAAATAAGTGAGTAATGAGATACAATATGCTGAACCCTTTGAATTCAGTTAACAGTAATGGATAGTACATAGTTAAGTAAAGGTCTAACTTTAACTCTTGGGTGTCTTTTGATTTCAGGGCTGTAATTTCCACAAAGGCTGTGTGCATGTCACCATTACGCCTGGAAGCTTTGGATTAGTGAGAAGCACAAAGAAACTCTGAATGACACCATTTATGCTAATTCAGTTGTGTGGGATGTAGTGGACATTTAAAAACAGTCTATGTGGCAGTATATCACAGGAATAGAGATTCAAGGTTATTTCAATATACAATAAGAATGCTTCTGCTTAAACGCTAACATCAGAGAGGCCACACTGATCAGCTGAAGACATGTCCCTGAAGTATACCAGCTGATTAACTCTACTGAGGGTTGCTTCTGCACCTTGAACAGTCTCTAATAACTTTGTGATGCTATAAAAAAATATTAAATATTCACCTCTGATTCTTTGCCTCTTCTGAAGCAAAGAAATCCTATTTTGCAATATTACCTTCTTTTTGAAAAGTCAAGATTACTAAGAAATATTACTCAAGATTTTAATTTTTACATTCTTGATGAAGAAAGAAGAATTTAATGTGGGTTTTTATCATTTCCAGAGAGCTTTAGCACAGTCCTAGGCATGCTAGGACTCTCACCGTGTTAGTGTAAAGTACCTCACCAAACATTCTCTTTCAAGAAGCATACCCTCGCCATTTTCATGACTTTCCTAGGATCCACATAAATGCAGTATCTGATTAAAAGACAAAACTAATTTATTGGGGTCTTGGTAAAGGATAACACTCCAGTGGGAAATGAAATCTCCTGAAAAGCATGATCAGCTGCTCTCTGATGTCAATAGGTGTCTCCACTGCAATGAATATTGCATCCACATCTTCAGCTGGGTTGGCTGAGATTCCAGGGACTCCATAGTCCCATGTGGCAGCTCCAGCATATGAATAATGTACTGCTATTTTTTAATAAGTTACATGCAAAACATCTCTCAAATATCTCAATCAAGTGCAAAATGCTGTCCCATGTGGCCATTTTTCATTTGCATGAGCAGTTTTCTATTGGCTCTCCATAAATGCTTTGTCCATGTACAGTTTGATCAGTTCTGCAGCAGGAACTGCCTGAGAGTCTTTGGAATACTTCACATGAAAATGCTTTGGCATATGTAAGGTTAAAGAATAAATACACAAATCCATGGAAAATAAGATTGAAGTAAGCATTGGGCATGATTGTGTTGGGGGTTTTTTATTCTTTAGCAGAGCAGGATCTCCTTATCACTGGCAAACAGGGTCAGTATATATATATATGCAAGTGCAGAAAATCTCAAAACATGTGTGTAGATTTGAACAGCACTTCCAGTTCTCTCTATCCTGCGTTATAAAAACTGCATCCCCAGAAAATCTTTTGTGTAGGCTAACATTTGTCTTCCGTCTTGGAATGGAATATGTTTTTCGTTAATGCTTTTGGTATCTGACCAAAATACAGCATACATGATACACCACAAAAGAACAGGGAGGATGGAAATGAACAACTAAGCATTTCTTAGTACTAAAAGTAGGAAAATTGCTTCTTACATTTTGACTGTCTGCTCTACTGAGATTTGCTTTTGCTGACATACTTTTACATTCATTTCCTCTGTAACAGAGAAAAGATTAAGGCCGCAGGAGCAGCATATTATTGTATTTGTTTATGATGGTCATTATGCATGTACTATAATGACCACTAAACAATCAGTTGAGATCTAACAAAACAGTTCTGGTGTATTGGTCAAGTCCAATTTGCTGACTTTTTTTTTTTACTTCCTTAATTTGTTTTGTTTGTGGCTTTTATTTATTTCCTTGCCATACAATTTTGTCTGCTTAGAGATTTGTGTGGACAAAATGAAACCCCTGTTTTGCTGTCATTGGTTTATTTTCTTTCAGTCTTGTCCAGAACCACGGAAAATCCAGCTAGAAGGCAATTTTTTTAAGCATACAGTGCATCTTTCCCTTAGCCTCCACTGGCTATGCAAATTAAAGAAATCTTAAATGATTTTCTACCCTATCAGAGCATTAAGCAACTTGTTTCCTAGGGCAATGACACTTTCATTCCCTGTGAATTGCTCTTTTACACAACGTTCATGCTTAGTTCTGAGCAATCTTTATCTTCTACTTCACCTTTCCTGTTTTCTCAGCTATAATTGAAACCCATCACACAGAAAATCTGTATCTTGCTGTCTTCACACAATTTTAACTTTGTGTCTGTTTTCCAAATTATAAATCTTGTCAAGCATATTTTTTAGTTTTTCACAATAATTTTATAAAGATTTCAGAGATATATCTTCAGTTTATAGCTCTCTGCAGTCCTGTGTTTCCCCTGGGTCTGTTCAATTCACAGTGTCTGTAATTCTGTTCTCTTAATTATACCTTAGCATGCAAAAACAATGGCAGATAAAGTCTCCTCAGATGTTACACAAACACAAAACTGATCTTACTAAAATTTCCTTCCAATAATGATTTTGCTGATAAGCCTCATAATTACTAAGAAAATATGCTGGTTTAGATCATGTGTGAAAATTATAACAACCTGATTAAGATACTGACAGTCTTACAGTGTTGCACGCATTCATCATGGAGGCTGGACAAGCCACCTAAGTAACTGACAAGCAGTTTGAGGTCTCCTTTATCTAGGAGACCTCATGCTTTTTCAAATCAAAATTATATATATGGGGCTTGAAAATTGCTTTCAGGGTAGAATTCTATGTATTTCACTACCAATGAATCCCACAGCCAGAGCAGCTCAGCTACAATTTCCTTGCTTGGGGAAGAGAAGAAATACTTAACCAGAGTTTCTTATCCTAGAGAATTACAAGGATCTTCACTCAACTGATCCTTTTACATCTATCTCAGAGCATCCAAACATTTTACATGTGATTCAGCCTATTCATTTCCACATTAAGCACTGTATTTCTTGGAGAGTGATTGCATTGCAGAAGGTAGAGGACTGCCAGTGTCCTTAATCCCTAAGGTAACTAAGTGTTGCGATTTGAAATCTTGGCTAGTCTAAGAAAGAAATGAACTTTTAAATGGAAAAGCATTGTTATCAGTAAAATGTGGGTATACAACATGACATGTAATGCTTTTGGTATGACTTTACAGATAGTGAATATTAAGAGATACTTCTTCAATACCCGTAGTTCTGAAGAAGTTGTACAGAACTTCTTCGGAACATCTTCAGAGGTTCTTCAGAAGTTCTGTGATTCTGTGAGTTGAAATTTGATCTGCTAAAAACCTCCAGAAAGAAATGACTTCTGTAAGACAACTAGTAAAATTTAAAGAGTTTGGCACTTGAGGAAGGCTATTCTCTTGTAATATGTATGTGTTATAGCATGCTTAGGGACATCTCTTAAATTTGCAGGGAAGGCATTCCACTGTCTAAAATGCCTCTTACCAAAGCAAGTCCTTGCTGAACAAGGAGTTGAATTTGCTGTTTTCAAACATATTGAGGCAATTCAACACTTTCAGAGCATCCAAGTGAGTGGGCTTTTTGCTATTTCATGGTCTCACCAAAGTTAGGAAAGATAGCGAACCCACATAAAAAAAAAATATTTGCCAGACAGGAAGACAGAACCTTTTTAGAACAAATTGAGGGAGACCAAAATTCTTCTGGAATGGTAACTACAGTCTAAGTTACTTTTAGTGGTGGTTAGAGGCCTAAATTTATGTTGCTGACTCAAGACTTTAGGTGGACAGGGCTTAAGCTATCTGTAACATAAATCTCAGTTCTTTGCAGAATGGCTGTACACCATTCATCCAGTTTTATCACAAACATTGTTGCTGAGCTGTGAGAGACTACGGAAGCTAAAGCTAGGCAAGGTAAGTAGAGTGAAAAAATAGAAACAGAAGTGTTGAGATGGTAACAGCAGCTCAGGGACCTAGAAGAACAACACCAGCACAAAAAAAGCCTAAGTAAACAAAGCCTAAGTAAACAAAGCAGGAAGACTGGAGACCTCAACTTGGCAATACCAAGGATTAGGCTATTCTAAGGAGTGATGGAAGCCAACTCTTCCCAGATGATAGATGAAAGCTGAGGTACTACTAGGCTAAGGATACTGAGAGTATTAACGCATATCCTGTATCTTGCAACTCCTAACTCCCAGCTGTGTCTGTTAGCCAGTAAATAGTTTCAGGGTACACATAAGAACGTGCATCTTGCTCTCAGGAGTCTCTTTATGCACAGCAAAATATGCCTGGAAAAAAGCATGGTTCAGTAAGGGAAGGTTGCACCAGAAGACTCCCTCAGAATGAACTGAATCATTCCCCAGAGGCTGACGTTCAGGCAGGTAATATGGAAGATAGGTATAGTCTGATCTTTACAGCAGCCTTAGTGATGCTGTGAACAGATAAATCAATCTGTGCAACCAGCCAGCAAACATGGGATCTTTTGTTCTTTGAAATCCATATCTTCCAGTCTTGCAAAAGTGGTTAAAAAAATCCTTTACAATAGTTCATATCTTTGGAAGAGAGATTTTTACTCTAGTTGCCTGCTCAGAGAAACATTGCCTTATTACTTGTTAGACCACATTGTCAATTTGTTTTCTTTGCAGGGGCTGTGGGTAGATCTATATTTTTAGTTTTTTTGCAAACAACAGGTGAAATTTTTATTTTTTGTGTAGCACCAGAAATTCAGGACTAAACAAGCATATACAGTTCTTATGCTTTTGTGCAATCCTGTTAGTACCTTCCTAATAAACTTGCCATGAATCTGAAGGGTTTTGAGCCTCCATTTGCTTAAACCAGCACAAAATCTGTATTTATACAACCTCACTTCAAGCTTAAAACTGAGATATTTGTGGTAGGAGCACAGCCACTCAAGGATCCCTCTATACTTGTTGGAGAGAAGTAGGTCCTCCACAAGGTGATTCGCATCTTAGCTCATTCAAATTTCTCTCTTGAGGTGTCATTCTGTTAAGTACAGAAATAGCTTGTGCCAATTTTGTGCCTAGGTTAGGCTCCTTATGAAGGTGCCAAAAGCTAAGTGGAATGAATCTAGATGAAATTCATTCACAATGAATTTAGGTTGAAAGAAAAAATAAATAGTCCTTTGAATGAGATATATCATGTCTGGAAGCTGCTAACTTACTGAAAAGGGAGAATAAATATTAGATTTCCTTTCAAGCTTACTCCCTGATTTCCAGGAGCGTATGGCCTGTTAACTCACCCAGCTGCAATTGTGTTCAATACAAACCTGTATGCCTGTGTTGCCCTGTCAACAAGCAGATTGGTACTACATTGCTTGAGAGTTACATGCTGATGTGCTATCAGTGTTCAGATGACATTTATTATTTTTGTTCAGTTCTTCTACGGCTTACAAAGTTACTCAGGGCCCTGGTTTTGATTCACCTCCCCTAAGGTCTGAACAGGCAATACTCTCAGCCATCTAATTCCATGAAGGCAAGGAATGCAATCAGAACTCAAACTGCTGAAATAATGGTATATTTGATCTGACTTACAAAAGATATGTGTTTTTCTGAATGTTATTGCAACACTTCCTCACAGTGTTACAGTTAAAGCCAAAGTGTCAGAATGCAACACACCTTGAGATATCAGTGCTTTGTAAAACAAAACAAAACAAAATAAAACTAATAAATAGAATTGGAGTGTTCCCAGCTACAGTTTCTATATGTGCCTAAAGATCTTTGGGTCTACAAATAATATAACTCTTTGTCAAAACTGGGGCAGAATTTCTACTTTGTTCGGATCTAGGACACAGTGCTCACACTGTGTAGCTGCCACAACAACTAGATGAATTATTGATGAGTGAAACCAGAATATTAACTTACAGCACGGCAAGATATTTTTGGTTTTAACTTCTCCTGCCAATGATAAAATATCCTACATCATTTGATATATCCTCTAATGAGATCTAATCCTATGCTTTTTGAAACTCAAGCTTTAATGTTTTCTAGCCTCTATTTAGCTTTAAATGCTGGCAGCGAAATAAAGCTCCATGAATTATTAAGAGCAAAGGTTTTGCTAAAATGACAGGGCATTCAGTCCCCCTGTCTGGCATTCAGAAGTCCTTCTAGTCACATATTTTCCAACCTTACAAAAGCAATTAACACAGAGATTTCAAACAAAATTTTGTTTTCCTTCCCATGTATTTTGGTTTGTTATTTAATTGTAGGCTTTTTTTCTGGACTGCAGAAATCATAAGAGACAATAAGCATTTTGCAGGTCATTTCTCTAGATGACAGGAGATCAAGGTCCTCTGTCTATTTGTCTATTAGAGCTGATATTCACATTGCGTAGTTAGCTGCAAAGTGTCTTAGTTACCAGACTAAAAAAATTCTTTTTTTTTTTCTTTTTCTCTCCATCCTTCTTCCTACATTGGCAATAGAAATGACAAAGAGAAAAATAGTAAGACAAGAAATGTTTAGTATGTTCTTATGTTGGGCCCCCAACATAATAAGGTTGTTGACCTGCTGGAGAAAGTCCAGAGGAGGGCCATGAAGATGATCAGGGGACTGGAGCACCTCTCCTCTGAAGACAGGCTGAGAAAGTTGGGGTTGTTCAGCCTGGAGAAGAGAAGTCTCTGGAGATACCTTAGAGCAGCCTTCTAGTACTTAAAGGGCACCTACAAGAAACTTGTAAAGGGACTTTTTACAAGGGCATGTAGTGATAGGAGAACGGGAAATGGCTTTAAACTTATTTAAATGGATTTAAATTTAAACTAATTTAGATGGCTGAAACAGTGTGTCTAGTTGACCTTAAATGAAAATTCAGAAGCCATCTTTAAGTCTATGTGTTCTAACCTGTACTTTGTGGCACTGAAGTTTTATCTAAAATGAGACTTACCTAGAACTAAAGAGAATCCGCTATTACTCTCGAGATCTGTTAAAACAAATGAAGCCCAGATAAGTGAGTTGGGGAAATAAACTTGAACTTCCTTGCCACTCAAAGTATTTCACTGAAAACAATGAAACAACTTTTACAAGCAATAAAATAATTTAACAGAATTACAGAATGAAAAAATATTCAGGCCAGAAGGGACCATTTGAAATCTAATACAACATTCTGCTCAAAACAGGATTAATTAGGTCAGGCTGTGCAGGGCTGTGTCCAGGCAAGGCTTGAATACCTCCATGGATTGACACTATTCCTCTCTGTTCTCATATCCTCTGATCACGTGCTGCAGACAGCAATATGGTCTCCCTCATCTTTTTTTCTCCAGGCTGAATTGACTCAGTAGGTCTTTCAACTTCACTTTGTCATGTGCACCAGCCCCATGACAATCATGGTGTCATCTGTTAGACAAACTCCAGGATGTTGCCCTTTTCTAATGGGGAGCCCAAAACACAGCACTGCAGTCACGGTCTCACTAGTGCTGAAGAGAAGACAAGGATCACTTCTCTCAGTCTGGTAGCTACAGTCCTGCCTGTACAGCCTACAAAGCAATTGGCCTTTGCTTCAAGAATGCTCTTCTGATTCATGGTCTGCTTAGTGTACATTAGCTTCTGCAAAGCTGGTCAAACTCCAGCAAGTACCAGTACATGGGTTTATTCCTCCCCAGGTCTAGATTTTTGCTTTTGCTTTTACTGAACTTCCAGAGGGTCCTGATGGCCCATTTCTCCCACATGACCAGGTCTCTCTCAATAAAAGCCCTGCCTTCTAACAGGTAAGTGTTCTTCCCACTCCTTGGGCTGGTCTGTAAATTTGCCTGGAGCACACTCAGTCCCACAATCTAGGTGGTTAATAAAGACATTAAGATGTATTGGTTCCACTACTGATTCCTGAAGGACTTTGGTAGCTACTCCAGCAACTGGACTAAGTGGTGGACTTTCCACCATTAGTGACAGGGTCTTTGAGTCCAGTGGTCCAGCCAATTTTCCACAAACCTTACTGTTTACATATCCACCCCGTATCTTGAAAGTTCAGTGCTTAGGAAACTATGAGGGATGGTGTCTAACACCTTCTTAATGTTAACGTATGCAACTGTCTTGGTTTCAGCTGGGATAGAGTTATTTTTCTTGCTGTTGTGATGCTGTGTTTCAGCTTCAGTCTAAGAATGATGCTGCTAACACACCGATGTTTTGGTTCTTGCTAAGTAGTGCTTACCCTGATCAAGGAATTTTCAGTCTTGTACTCTGCCAGTGAGGAGGGGTACAGGAAGACAGCAGGAAGCAGACACAGGACACCTGACCCAAACTAGCCACAGGGATATTCCATACCACAGCATGCCATGCGCAGTATATAACTGGGGGGAGTTACCCAGAAGGCCCAGATCACTGCTTGGGTCGGGCTGAGTAGGCTTAGCAATTGCTGATGAGCAACTGCATTGTGCATCACTTGTGTTTATTGGTGTTTTTTTCCCTTTTCCTTTTAGTTTTTTATTCTCTCCCCTTATTATTTCCCTTATAATCATTATTAATAGTAGTATTATATTGTACTTTAGTTATTAAACTGTTCTTATCTCAACCTGTTTACATTCTTTTGATTCTCCTTCCCATCCTGCCCAGAGGGAGGAAGTGGGGGTAGGGGTGGGTGGTGTGCCAGCAGCTGTGTGGTTCTGAGTTACCAGCTGGGATTAAACCATGACAGCAGCAGCCACAGCCCTCTCCCCATTCACAGCAGTAAACAATTTGTCACAGAAAGCAGCTAGGTTGACCAAGTACGAGTTACCCTTGGCAAATGCATCATAGCTGCTTTCCGTTGCCTTATTAACTTTCATGTGTTTAGAAATAGCTTCTGATAGGATTTGCTTCATAGCATACTTAGGGATGGAGGTGAGATTTTTACCTGGATCCTCCCTCTATGGATGTGATTTTTGCCTTTTGCAGACATTAGAAATCTTTTCCAATTTCCATTATCTTTTGAAAATTACAAAGGTTGGCCTCTCAGCAACATCAGACATCTCATCTGGTACACTAATCATAGAATCATAGAATCGTTAGGGTTGGAAAGGACCTTAAGATCATCTAGTTCCAACCCCCCTGCCATAAGCA
>JBCJKH010020450.1:987-17340 GCA_039877255.1 Loriculus beryllinus | reverse complement strand
GGAAATCATAAAAGATTAGATGAAGGCTTGCAGCATCACTGATGAAAGTCTATGTTTAGAGAAGCCTTTGATGTTTTGCAAGTGCTAGTACCAGTTACTAACCACACGAAAGTGTGTTCCGGGGGTTTTGTTTCTCATAATTTTAGAAGCAATTTTCTGATTTGTTATTTAATTAATAGTAGCAAACTGAGTTGGAAAGTAACAAATAGAAAGACATCACCCGATGGGAAGTTTAAGATGTTATCTGTTGCAGTGAGTTGAAAGAAGGGAAGCTATGTTTGCTAGTAAATTAATTTTAGGCAAAGATTTGTTTAATGAGTTGCAGCCAGGAATTAGGCCTCCAGCATTAGACTTGGGAACATCAGCTCTATTCAGAAAATCTGGTCTTCCGTTCTTTTTATCAAAGGCAGGCCATAAGGTTTGAGAGATGGTCCTCTATGTGCTAGAGGTGCACAAATCACTTCACTTCGAACTATCCAGCATTGATTCTTGCTTCCATTGACTCAAGCATTCCCTTAAAAGGTTTGTTCTTCTTTATAATATCTGGTGGTTAGAAACTTTTCATTCAGACTTGCCTGAGGCCACCCTAGAACAGAATTATTCTTTTCCTTTGGCAAGCTTAGGTATTATCTATGATAGGACTGTACAGTAAGAGCTTTTTCTGTTTCAGATAGCAGCTTTACATAGCTGTTAACTCCTGCAGTTACACCTCATTGTACAGTTCCCAACCATTCTCACCAACAGGCTTTTATTAATGCAAACATTCTTTGTAGAAGCATCCATGCTATATATGCAAGACATGAACAGAATAATTTTTGTTGTATTTTCTGTATGAACTTGCTTATCCTCTCCTAAAAACTCCAATGAGTCCTTCAAGAAGCAAATCAGTAGCATACAATATTGGTGGTAAAAAAGAGATGCTATCGTAGTCATTGGTCAAGTTTCCAAGGGAAGCATCTTATAAATCAGGGAATGCTGAATATTTTTTTTTATCATGAACTAGTAATTCAATTCTTGAAAACAACCAACACATCAACGGAAAGGAGAGGAGATAATGAATAATTCATAAAAATGAAAAAGAGCTAAATTTATCAGGTGATTAATTCTCAACAAATATTTAGACTAATTTTAAATTAATGTTCATGGATATGAATTCAAACACAGTGAAGTCAGGAAGTTGCAACTAATGTTCCCTTAGTGAAATTAACTCAGGATTGCTTATAGATTTAAACAGTATGTTTTAGATTATATACCACACTTAGGTATTTATACAGATTTACATATGTCTTCAAAATAATTGTGGTTAACAAGCTCTGACAATCATCATTATCTTTTAACCATTTTATTACTGACTCTTGCTGTGATTCTTAGCAGTGCAATCAGGCTGCAATCTGCAGAAGTTATGAACTCACAGGGAAACATTGCCATCACCCTTCCCAGGAGGAAGCGACTTGTGAGCTTTGTGGGCAGAGGCTCCCTCGTGTGGAAATTTATAGTTTTGCAGAAACATACAGATGACTGATGCCAATTTGCTATTCTCACCAGTTTCACATTGGTGGAATTCTATAAAATTCAGTCCTTTCACTCCTGACTTACTCTAATGCAAACTGAGAAAAAGAGACAGATTTTAATATTAATCTTTCTCTTTGAATCCCTTTTCTATGTTAGGCAGAAGTGACTATTTTTGTAGCCAACATTCTTTAGTCTCATGCAAAAACATGTTCTTGCACTGTTATAGAGTTGTATGTATCTGAATGCACAGCTAAATGTAGTGCCTGGTGAGATCAGCGGGCTCCCTTGCTATCTGCCACTTCCTCTGCTATTTCCAGACTTCTTATGACCCTTAACAAGCTAAAGACCTCTTTGAAGCAGATGTATGAAACTGCCACTGAAGTTAATACAAAATAGGGTCTTATTTACCTGCAGGGTTGAAATTTAGCTGAGTGTCCACATATATACCTTGTAGGTAAGCAATGCATATAGATTTTATGTATTGTAACCAGATGATAGCATTATTTCTTGCACTTAGCAACAGCATTGCTGGTTTTTGTGTTAGTACAACCCTTTTTTTTTTTTTTTTTTTTTTTTTAAGAAGTGTAATGCTTGCATACCTGTATGAATATATTTGAATGCCTCTGCTGAATGAGAGGCAGCTTCTGGGACATACAGGAACAGGTTCAGTCCCCGGATAAAACAGAGCACTGGGGTTGGGATAGCTCTTGATGATTAGAACTTCCTCAGCAGCCTGTTTGACTTTGGTCCTACCCTTCAACATCCTGGTAGAAATTTCGTGCCAATACCAGTGTTTTTTCAACTGGAAGCTCCTTCATCTAAATCACAGCTGCCATATGAGGGCAGGTATTCATCCTTGGCAAAGATGATGGAGTTCTCTGGGGTATTACTAAAGAAAAGCTGTCAAGTACTAAGATTTTAAACACCTGCGCCTCTAACTAGTCACTCTTTCTTATTAATAGCTTTCACATTATGGGAGCTATATGTGCTTTTTACAAATCCCAACTCTCTTGATTTCCCCGTGGGCTAGGAGTGGCTCTCCAATGGAGAATTCCATATTTCCCAAAGGGGAACAGGTATTCTTTAAAGCAGATGCATGGCTTGAACATCTTCGAGAAAGAAACATGATTGTTCTAATGAAAGAGAAATTTTACTTAATCCAGCCAAGCGAACAGTTTCATAGTTGATCACTAGCCAAATCTGTGCAGTATGTAATTCTTGCGTTCGGTAGATGGCAGCAACAGTTCATTATTACAGTGGTTAGCTTTCCACATTTCACTAGTTGTACCCAGGCTGCTGATTAAAAATCGACACACCTTTAGCCTCTAATTGATTTCTACCATTATCTGGAGAATTTTATTTTCATTTATATTCAATCTTTGTTACATGATGCTGGGTTATCTTTACTGCCTGCAATTTACAGCTGAATTATTGGTGACTGGTATTTTATGAGCTCTGGCAGGTGTGTGGGCAGAATCCACTCTACCACAAAGTGAGCTTTTCTGGTCAGCCCAAAACATAATTTTTGCACCTGGAACATCTCTCCAGCTTCCACAGGTGGACAGAGGAGAAGTCCCAGGATATTCCACACCTCCTGCAGAAACAGGGCTGTGTCTAGAGAAATTGCTTTGTGGTGGGGTCCCCAGGAATGTGGAAGGCAAATAAATTTGCCCCGTGTCATGTCATCACGGTCCATCACTATGCACTGTCCTGGAGTAGAGGCACGGAAACCCCCTGTAGTGTGCCACAAACGTAGGTGACACAAGTACGTGGAAAGGAGCTAGTTTGTCTATGGGGAAATCGGCTGCTTTTCATAAGAGTGGCAACACAATCTCTGTAAGTCTGAGGTTATTTTGGTTTGTTGGGTTTTTTTTTTTGTTTGTTTTTTCTTTTTTATCTGATAATGTGGTGGATGCAAAAGTACGGCTTTGTATACTTTATGTATATGGAAAACAATTTGTTTCAATTGGGTTATTCAATTTTAATTAAACAAACCTAGAATGATCCAAAATACACATTTTCTAATGGAGTTAAGTGGTACTTGTTTGGGGAAAAAAATAAATATAATTTCTTCCTCCTGACTCTCTTCTTAGTTTTATTGATTTCTTTTCAATTAGAAGGATATGTTCTATGTTAAAACAATACATACAAGTTTAATTCAAAGATAACTTAAGTTTTTTAATATGCTTTTTTCTTTCCTAAATATGGCTCCCTTAAGGAGCAAAAAAAGACTCCAGTTCCTTAGGGAAAATTAAATTATCCCAGATCCTGTAAAATGAGAATTACGCCTCCTTCTCCCCTCTTCTCCCTACCCCTGCCCCAGAGTCCTGTGTGCTTTCCTAAGAGGGATCAAATAGCTTCCTAAAAGCCAAATCAAAAAGTACTCTTTAGCATCTGCCATAAGACAACAATTTTTTTCATGATTTGGCAGCACTTTACTGCTTTAATCCTCCATGTAAAATGAAGCTAACAAAATAATTTTTAAGAGACTAATGCTTACTTTTTGGAGTGAGCCAGCCCAGGCAAGGTACAATTTTCTGCTTTCTTTCCAAATTTCTTAGTATTATGTTTACAAAAGCACAGTAGCCTTCTAGAAAACAAAGTCAGAAAGACAGAGACAGATGGGTGCCCAGCAACTGTACCCTCAAGGTGCATTCATTTCTTTTTCCCAAATGACAGTGAATTCCTGCCACTGTGAAAGGGAGTCCTGCAGGTAACCTTATATTGTTGTGGTATCTTCTAGATTGCCATTGAAAATTCATCTCAATTCACAATTAGGTCTTATTCTCCAGTCTCTCTTGTAAACAACAATGCAGAGATTTCTCACCACTATTCTCACCTTCATTTTCTTTTGGCAAAGCAGTATAAACATAGTTATTACAGTATTGCTGTAAGAATCAGAGTCCTGACCTCATCTGCCTTGATACCAGCAAACCTACTTGAAACCTACAGATTTCATATTAAACCTTCTGTGCTAAGGTACATAGGACTATTCAATCCAATGAACCTCAGGTCTCAGTGATTATTGAACAGGCATACAGTGCAGTACATGTTGGTAGGCTCTATTTCCAGTGTGGAGTCCTGGGGTTGGCTTCAAAGCTGTGTAGCACTGTTACTTTCACAGCTGGTTTGTCCATCTTGGTTTTGAAATAAATTTACTGTATTGAATGGATAAATCTATCCTCTCCACTTAATATCCTCATTCAAGAGAAATGAATGAGGCAACCTTGAATAGACACAATTTCAGTGCTTTCTCAGGCTGCAAGTTCAGTTCTGTGTATTTCTTATTATGTGGGCTCTGCACAGAATAAGTCCTAAAATCTGGATATTGGAAAGCAGATAAGCATGGAGCCTGCTCAAATACTTAAAGCTAAGTGGGCACTTTATCGACTTGTTTCTAAAGAAGCCAGCACCTCACAGGTTTAATCATTGAATAACTATGCAATAAAAAATTGCTGATAAGAACTCCTGAGCTCTCACATGAAATCTTAATTGGGAGTAAAGTCCCCTCTTACTTGAGTGACCTCAATTCTGCTGCTCGTTTTCCTCGTAAGGTAAGGATACTTCCTGGTAAAGTCTGACAAAGTAGATTTGACATGCAATGAAATAAAATTGGACTATGCAAAGATACAGGACAGGATTGAGTGTGGAGAGCCATGATGTAGCACCAGGAGAGGGCTGGGGCACCTTCTCCTCCATTGCCTAAAGGGCAAGTGGCACTTTGTCTATGTGAAACTTCAGAATAGGGAAGCACAGATCACATATTTTCTATCCAGTCACAATGTGTCTAATAATGTTTTTATTCTGGCAGCTGGGTCACTCACTATTGAAGGAAAAATCTTCCTGCAAGTCATTTCAACAGGACTCACTATTTTGATGTATCTTTCCACTTAAGATATTAATTTGAGAAACTTCCTTTTGCTCTGTGCCAACCTTACCAGGTAAGTATTTACATTACTGCTATTTTGCATTCAAAAAACCCTAAGCACAACAACAACAAAACCACAAAACCCCCCATAAACTACTGCTGCAGGCATAGCTCTGTTGAGAAATACCTGTTTCTATCTAGAAATGACCTTGGACATCCCCAGCACCAGCACCCTGGTAAGCACGTTCACAGAAAGAAAATGCACTGTGCATGTATCAAGGTCCAGTCTTGCTTTGTAAGTCTTTCTGTAGTCATTGTGTAGTGTAGACAAGTACAAGTGTAGACACTTGTGGAATTTTCGGACAATGCTAATGACTGTTTTGGTTTTTAATCCATTTTGGTTTTTAATCCATCCTTGAAGAATTATATTTTGCCATCAGGAATAATTTGGGTAACTGCCATGACAATGCCCTTGTATACAGCAATGCCCTTGAAATTCAGCCTAGGATCAAAATAAGGATCACTACTAGAAGTACCTTATGTGCTTCACATTATTCTACATGTCAAATTAAAGCTTTGAGGGTTTTTGTTGGTTGGTTGGTTGGTTTTTTGTTTTGTTTTGGTTTTTTTTTCCAAAATTCTTTCTGGGTTTCATGAAGAACCCAAAGTGTCAAAATACCATTTTATTTAAAAAAGCAAAATCCTATTTGCTTGGTCACAATGGCTATTATACAGGATAGTTTGTTGAGTGTATAAAGTAGGAATAAAGATTTTTTAAAAATATATTTATTTATTTTAGCTTCTGTCCTATCTCTACTTACAAATAGTTGTAGATTAAGGCTCAGAACACCTGGGAGCTAAGTAGGTGCCATTAGTGATGCTTTCTCTAGCCTTCAGCATTTCCCAGCACCAAGGCAGCAATGTTGCACCTGGAACCACAAGTTTTCCTTGAAAATAAGACTAGGCTTAGACAAGTCCTTACAGTTTGCTATTCAAGGAATTTTCTTAAATATCAGTATTTAAATCATCTAGACATGCATTTTAAACTCTTTAGAGTTTGGAAAAGTTTTTATTTGATATATATTTAGATTCTGAAACGTTTTCAGAAACAGAGCATACCGTATCAGAGCAGCATCACTCCAATGCTCTCAAACAAACAAGTTTAGTGGAAGCCAGGACAAGCATGCTATTACTTAAGCTAACAAGTAAGTGAATAAATTAATTCTGTAATAGGAACAGTTTTATCTCTGCCTTTATTGCTGCAGACTATCAAGGACCTGATATAAAATAGTGTCATCTAGTGCAAACTCACAGAAAAGTGAAACCCCAAAAAGATTTAGTAGCTTACAATGTAATTAATCTTTCTTGATACAGTGCTGTGGTTGTTGGACCAGCAAAGTCAATACAGTCCCACAGTTTGTTTCATTATCTAGTAATGCCCAATAGAAAATTAGAATCTTTTTCCTTTCAAGGATCTTCAAGATGTGTCATTATCAATGTCCTTCATCCTTCTGGATGCTCATCATTGTTATATCAGACCAGTATTCACATTGTTACAAACACACACAACATGGAGTGGTACTATGCTGGCCACTGAGGAAAACTTGAATGGGTGCATTTGCTTCTTGCTTTGCTGAATAATGTGAACTATGAGCTAAGGACAAGAGACATACTAGATGTATCTTTAGGAAAGGTTCTGATCAATTAGGGAAGAGAAACACTGACAGATGTTGACATCAAATATGCCAAGAGTGTGACATCAAAATAAAACAAGTATGTAATCCATAAAAACTCCTGTAACCTAAAACTGTTTGCTTTTAGCTGCTGCAGCAGCTGGTACCAGTGGAACTAGGCATTTTGTCCTGATTTAGGTTTTTTTGTTGTTTTGTTTGCTTGTTTTGTTTTGTTTTTTCAACAGAAAAACTTATCTCCTCCTATGGGTATATGCATGTGACCTCTATATGCACACCAGCACGAACACTGTTATCATAGGCAGGTGTGGTTATATGCTGGGGCGGGGGGGAAGGGGAAGTGTGTGACCCAACTTCGGACTAACCTGACCGTATAAGCCATCTCTTGAAATTATTTATTGAATTATTTTTGGTCTTTTGCTCAGTCTTCTCTTGGCAGTACTGGGTTTGACAAGTTTCAGAGAACAAACATGGTGTTTTAGTTGAACTATCACCACCCTGGGTAAGACTGTTGGCACTGATATCAGGAAAAGATTGAATGTTTGTGGAGCTTGGGAAGAGTCTGACCCACATAAATCTCTGCAAACCACTGGGAAATTTGAGCTGAAGGAAGGAGGAAGGGTGCCATGGGAAAAAAACAACCAGGGGGCAGAAGAGGGCAAGGAGAATGAAATGCTTCTATCAAAAGTAAATGCATGCTTTCAACTAACTGTGAAGTCTCATATGGTCTTTACAAATAAATGCTCGGTGGAAAAAGGAGAATGGATCTTCATTACAGAGCAAGTATCTGCTTGATGAAGTCATGGTTATCTAATACACTGCCGATCTGTGCAAGCTACAACACTTTCATCTTGTACCTCAGAAATACTGGTGATACAAGGTGATTAAGAAGAAAAAAATGTCTTAAGAAAATCTGCAGAGAAGCAAATGCATCATGCAGCATTGATGTGCTTGGCATGATATATATTTATTAGTACGAAAGCATGTTAGCTTTCTTGGTATACTGAACAGGACAAGGAAGATGCATCATAGGAGAAGAAGTAAAAACAGAAAAAAGTAACTTGTACAAAGGGATCAGACTCCTCTCTTCCTCCGTACTGTCCTGGAAATTAAATTCTGTAAATTGTTCAGTTTGTTGTTATGAAGCAACATCATCTTAACAGCAATCTTGGTTAAAGAAGAAGGATTTAGGGTTTCAGCACTACATTGAAGCATTAAAAACACAGGGCTTCATTCAAAGCCCAATGAAAGAAAGGTTAGCCTTCAGATTAGGTCATTAAGGGTTCTTCTGTCAGGTGAGTCCAGAGGAACTGTATGCAGCTCTACCAGGAAGTATTTAAAATTACTAACTCAGAGAAAATAACTAGTAAATGGTGTAAAAGATTTGTTTTAGTTCTAAAGCTGTAGAAAATAATGATTAATGCTGACACAGATCCACTTAAGTAGAAATCACACGCTTTGAAATTCTGGGAAAGATCATTGAAAAAGAGTCACACAGAAAATTGCAAATATCAGTGTGAAAAAGGCTTTAACCTCAATTTTGAAGGCCTGCCTAAGGAGGATATTGGTTCCAGAAGCCTGCAGAACCCACCTGCATAGAGTTGTAGGCCAATTTATCCCATCCAACTTGCAGAAACTGCAAGTCCAGGGAACTGGACCTCCTGTCACCAGCAGGAGGGTGGCTATTTTTCAGGATCGGGGGCCATGGGGCACTAAACGTCCTCCCACAGCAATGCAGGAGCACCGTATGCATCTCTGCCAGTGCAGTGTCCTCCAGCAGCACATTGCAAATATACTGCAGCTGGAAGAGAAACTGCAGTCTTTAGCCATGAGCTCCCAACAAGACCTTGTGCTTTTGCCTTGCCAGCAGTGAGATGTTGTTAGGGGGAGAGGAGAGAGCACCTTCTTAATCAGTAGGAACCAGCAGCTCAATACATTAAACAACTGAATCAAGGGCTGGATGTCAAATACAATTTATAATACCACATGATACAGCAACCAGGGAGAAATATCTCCTGGGCTGCTAGTAGCAAATCTGACAAACTTGATTTAAAAAATAATAGGAGTAAATGTGAATCTCCTGAAAGCTGTGCTCAGGATTTCTAAGGAACAGTCCTGGCCTGAGCATGATGTCACTGTTTTGATGAGCAAGTTCTTCGTGTTTAGTTACTCCACATCCCAGGTAATCACTATAAGGAGTTTCCTGTACCTCACATTAGTGGCTAGGCCTTAATTGTGCGTAAGGTTTATGTCTGATATGTATCTTTTCTGTTTTCCTTTTCCTGTATTTTTCTCCTCCACAGCTTCCAAACCTCCCCACATACCTCAGTTCTCTGTGTGAGAAACTGCCTGGTGCGGGCTTTCCTCTATTCTTGTTCTTAATTGTCCTGTAAATTTACCTCATAAACTCTTGCAGATCTAGTGGCCCTTCTACATTTACAACTTTTTAATTATCTTCTTAACTAATGAAAGCCTCAATGTCCCCAGTACATTTTTATCAGACAAGTCTGTTATGAAATTTATTACCTTGGACTTTACTGGTTTTAACAACGTCCTTTCCTCAGCCTGGTTATGTGTTTAGGTATTGTACTATTCATCTTCAGGTTGGTAAAAGAAGTGCCAGTGTATATCACAGCACAGTCAACCAGTCTCATTTACAGCTTCCCCTTTTACAGCAGCTCCCTGATAAAGCCTAGGGTGCCTCATCAGGAACAATAAAGTTAAAAGGCTTTTTTTTTTTTTTCATATTGCTGAGTTCAAATGCAATGCTAGCATCTGAAAGACTAAAATATTATAAACTAAAGCAGATGTGGGCCTGAGTCCTGTCAGATATTCTTTGCTTTGCTTGACCAGAGGTGGGGCTAAGGAGTAGGGATGCCAGAGGAAGGGCAAAAGCAGTGGAGGGACTCCTCCACTTGAGCCAAAGATACCCCGTGCACTATGGGATTGGGCTGCTGCTTGAGGGCTTTTAAAAGGGCAGATGTTAGTTCAAGGCCCCAGATATCCTAACATAACCGTTTTATGTGATTTGTAGCTTTGTGATTATGTGAGCTTTGTAGCAATGTCTAGAGGAATTTGGTCACTGGATCCCACCCATGAGCATTCCTTGCTTGTGAGGAAATGCATTGGAGGGAGGGAGTGTTTAAGGACTAGTACCACTTCATTGCTTCTGACTGATCTAATGTTGCCTGTAGCAGTGCTTAAATGAAAGAACAAAAAAAAAAAAAAAAACCCACCCCAAATACAGACAATTCTAAGCAGCTTGGAAATTCCAAGTGCCAGCTTTGACACAAAGAGCTGGACATCTGCAGGATGGAGTGCATGGAATTGGCCTGAGTTTGCTTTCCTGGTGTATTGTATTAATTAAGCTGGTATTAAGTATGCTTTTTAGGACAATAAATCATGCCTAGGAAAATGTTCCCTGTAAATATCTATTTGCAGTATCAATATCCCTTTAGCAGAAAACAGGATTTATACAGGCTGCATTTTGAACTCTTGGTATCACAGTTAATCCTAAATGCTGTAAACTGTAATGGCCTATTTCTTTATGTCAAGTTGCTCTTTTTCTCCATATAACCTGCTTTCTGACTCTAAAGCAGCTTATGCCAGTTCAGCTGCAGTGCTGACATTCAAGAACTTGTATGACAGGCAGCAGTCAAATTTTATTTAGCCTCCTTCTCAGTTTAAGAAAGAAACTGGTTTGGCACAAAAACATTCAGTAGCAAAATCAACTGCGTTTAATTGTTTCTGTTGTTGTTAAGTTGTTGTTTCCCCTTGTGTTCAAGCATCTTGCGGAAAGACTGATGATGATGGCTGGCAGTTCATTGTGGGAATTGCATTTCCTGTTGAAATGATTATCATGATTTTTAGTGACAACCTAAGGGGACAAGTTGCTGGCCAGCATGTGTAAAAAAAATATAAGGACTGCTGCTTTATGGAGTTTTGAACTCTTAACTATACAATCCTGCTATCTGGATGCTAAATTAACAAAGATGTTACAATACTAAAACCATTTTTCACCCAGTTTCTCTCTCAAAGGAGAACCTAAAACTCATGTTATACTGCAGGCTTGATAACTGACTTGACATTGTTAAATGAAATCAAATACTCTAACAGCCCTGTTACCACAGTTACAAATCTTTAATACAGAGATAATGTGTTAACTGCCTCTTCTGGTTTCATGAATACATTTTTTATTATCTTAGTGAAGGCCTAATTACAGAACCAAAGAGAGAGCTACACTGGGACTCGGGAGATGTCGGGTGCCTGTCAGCTGTTAGCATGATGGAATCCATTTGCCCCGGTTCTACATCAAAGAAATAATAATGATAGTAATTTATCTACTTTTAAAAATGTTTGGATTTAAACTGCCTTTTACTGTATGTACATCATGTCTGACACACTGGTGGTGGTCTGATATTAGACTCATCATGTTTTATTAAAATGTAGATTTTTGCCTATTGGAATTCTTTATTTTATGCTGCTTCTTGTACCCAAACTAGCAGTGGTTTTGAAAACAGATAAGCAAATAATAATTTATTGATTCTGGATAAGATTCCTAAAACGTGAATAAATGGGGGGTGGGGTTACCCTTTTAAAAGACACTTTCCAACAAGTTCAAGCATTATGAGAATCATATCAGACAACTGTCACTTTAGTCAGATTTAAATCTATTGTGCGACTATAAATTGTGTGGTCTTTGCCAGCAAAACCTGAATAGTCCAGAGCAGCCAACACTGCAATCTCTGGTACACTCAGGATCTACCATTCCTCACATACTTACCCGGATGTTTCTGATAGCTGATATTGTTTCACTTTTGCTCCATCATTCAAAGATAATAAAACTGACTCCAGTTTACTCCATCCTGCCTCATCCCTACATCAGTTTCTGTGCAGAGGGGTGGAAGGATTTTACAATGCAGAAGTCCAAGCGCTGCTCGGCAGGTCCTAAATCTTAGGTCAAAAACTGAAGGTCCTGGTTTCGTTCAGTACTTTTTCTGTTCCTCTGTGTGTGCAGTTTGAGTGACGGCAGCCTTTCAGAGCTGTGTGCAAGTGAGGGATTGGAAACAGCAAGAAAGAAGTGTACCACTTCACTGGGGCTGCTTCCAGTGCAGCTCAGGAACCCTTTCTGGCCCAGCATGGGGAGGGGGATGTCTTTTTCTTTTTTCTTTTTTTTTTCCCTTCTCCTCCATGTATTTTCTGGCAGCACCCTCAAGTTTTCATCTCAAGCCCCATTTTGTTTGTCTTTTCTGTATTTAAGACAATAACAGCTATTCACAGCTAACCTTTCTTTGTGTCTGCCCGGGCTGTTTGCTGTTCTGGATTTGCCTTCCAGTTCACAAACTCTGGAGAAGTGATTCTGTGTCTTCTGTGGGATTACGTCCACGGACACAAAAGGAAAACCTGATGGTAATCTCTGTTATTTCCTGTGGCATGCAAACAATGCCTTTCTTGACATTAAATGCAGTTATACGTGATCTGAGCTGTACAAAGGCTATTTGCTTCTATTGTATAGCCATGAGTGGATTTCCTCCCATGTTCCACGACACAGGCTGTGTTGCCTGAGCATTAGAGAAAAAGAAACTGCTTAGGTCATGTTAGGAAGAAAGATGAAGCTGTTTTGGCCAACCAAACTCCATCCAGCAAATCAATTTATTGGAGACTGTGTCAGAAGCTGGTGGAGGAAGTGATCCCATTTCTGGTGCTGGGCACCATGGGATCAGACAAGATGACACAGTCAGGGGGATCAGAAGCTAAAGAGGTAGAAAGTGATATTCTGAACATGCAGACCATAGGCAACATACCTAGACAGTGGGGTCAAGAATCTACTTTTTTTTTTTTTTTCAGGTAAGCATTTTTAAACCTAAAAGAGAAAAATATTAGGAGCATGATCCCTTTCTCACTTCCTTTGAAGCAATTCTAACTTCTCTTTTTAATGGTTAAGGGTTGCCCCTGTGGCTCTGATTACATCTGCTCACTGGAGAAAATAGGGAGGTACTGAGTGTTCAACTCACTGATCTAACAAAAAAGCACTGACAAAAGTCATAACACCAGTGATCCTAGCTTGGATAAGAAGTGGAACATTATTTGATATGGTAAAACACAATAATTTACTTTGTATTGTGTGAATCATGGCATCTTTTTTCTGCCACTGCAGGTGAATAGGTATTTTCCTACTGATAAATGCCTGAAAGGAAATGGAAGAGACATGCTGCTATCTCTGTTCTCTTTGGGAAGATGAAGATATCCTCATGTAAGAAATAACATTCATTGCTATGTCAGAAAGTCACATTTGTTGGGCAATAAAATCTGTGTATAAGTGTGAACTGGGATAAATATAACTTTGTTATATTCCTGTTAAAAAAGAAAGGTAGTATCAAAAGCTACTGTGTATTTCTAATTTCCAAACCATGTCAAAATTATTCTATGCCTATTTCTTAAAATGTGTTTAAAACCTATTTCTTGGTGACTGGTATTAATCGTCTTAAGAGACTCAATGCAGGTGTGTAGAAAAAGGCTAGTCAGCTTTAGATTAGATTCTTACGTACCAGAAGAAACTAGCAAAACAAAATTCCCGAATCCTTGGCATATCTGGTGTCTAGGTTAAATTCAGTGTAGAGCTAGAATAATAGGATTTTTTGTTTATGAGAAGTGGAATATGGAGACCTTATTTTGGGAGTTAGAAGGGAAAGAGTATGTAAAGCTTCAAAATGATCTGCACTTTCTCATTTCTGTTTTCTTTATTAAAGTCTCAAATTTAATTTCCAGTCTTGGAATTCATGCATGCACAAATTACTGTGATCAGATTTGTCTGGTTTAGATTAAGTGCAGCTTATTTTGCAGAGCCATACAGGGACACTGGCAGTTTCAGTGAGGACTATGTGAATGTATGCAAAAGGATGAAAAAGGTCAGTCCACCAATGCTATTAATCAGGACACGAGCCAAGTAGCTCCAAGAGCTTTCTTCCCCACACAATTTGGTATTTGTTTGTTCATGTTCCTGTAAATATGGAGTCCACATGAATATACCTTCTTGCTGAGGTAGTGCCTTATAAGCAAGGTAAAGTTGTTCCAAATATAATTTATTTTCCTTTCAAGGGGACCATGCATTCTTGGCTAAAAAACAGAAAAAAGGAAAAAAGAAAAAGAAAAAAGGCACTGAATTGCCATTATATTCTAAGTTTGGAGATGGAAAAAGTCAAAATCATAAACAGAAAACTTACGAAATCTTTAGAATTTTTTTGGATTTTACATTCAGAAACAAAGTATCTGTTCTGCCCTCACACTCTGAGAGAGGAGGAAAAAGCCTGAAAAGAGAAAGAGTTAAGTTTTGGGGTGTTTGTTGTTAGGTTTGTTTTTTTCTTCTTTCCTATTGAAACAGTGGAATACATTTTGATAGCAGTCTGGGTTTGGTTTGTTTGGTTTTGTTGGGGTTTGGTGTTTGTGTTTTTTGTTTTTCTTTTCCCCTTGTTTGGGTTTTTTGTGTGTTGCTTTTCTGTTGTTTTCTGTTTGTTTGTTTGTAGCAGATGCTAAACATGTGGATCTGTAAACAGCATGGACTTCAACATCAACAACATCATAATGTCATTCTTCTGAGGGCTTGACTTTGCTATGGGAATGAGCCAAAGCCCAGCCAAGTGCTGCTCCTGCCCTGGCACCCATGTAAGTGCGTGGCTCCAACTCAGGGAGGCAGGGTGGGGAGAGCAAAGGCTGGCTGGCTGGCAGCAGTGGGAGGCTGTAGGCAGCATCCCTACTACTCTTTTCTGCTGAGTTTTATTATAAGGTTGCCTTTAAGGCAATCCAGAAAACTTGCTACTTTTCCAGATGTATCCAGGTTTTCCAAAAGCTAGGATGCGCATCAAGGGCCAACTCCCTGATGATAGCAGCAGCACACCAAAGCATCATTTTGAATCATCTGAATGATTTCATGTGATAAAGCACTAATTTGTGTAGCTCATCAAGCCCTCAGCACTTTTACTGTATTGTTCATGCTGAGGCTCTCAGGTATTTCTCTGGAAGTTCAAAGCCCCATACTCCAGGAGCAATTTGTCAAGATTTCAGCCCTTGGCGTAGCTGAGTGCAATCCTGATCATACTGAAGGCCATGAAAACTGGGCTATTAATTTGGTAGCTGTTAAGAGATGATAGTTGGGACAGGATTTCATACTGTTTTCTAGCATCCTACCTTGGAGTGTTGTGAGGTTAATGTTTAATTTTAAGTTCTGTTCTTTCCTAAGGACAAAGCAATTTTGTCATTCCAGGTTACCCACCAGGAGTTCCCTATGTCCCTGGTATTCCTGGAGAAGCTGTCAGAACTGATGCTGGCTTTCTTACTTTAAGTCTCAATTTAGGCTCTATAACATCAAATACAGCATCAAATTCTTCATCTACTGCTTCAAGGTACGTAATGTGATCCAAGCTGAACTGCAGTGCATACCTTGCTGCAAAGGTATCCAAAGCTGTGGGATCTAACTGTTGTGCTGTCTGGGCAAGGGGCTTTATTTGATGTCATCCGAAACCCTTGTGTTCCAGAACGACACTACTTATTATAGCTTACTTGACACTGTGATCATTTGATTTTTAGATAAGCTTTTTCCATTCTTTTGAAAACATCATACATATTTGTTTCTACTCATCTTTCAAACAGGATTGTCTTCATAGGTAACTGGTACTTGTCTAGAAGTACTCCCAGGCCTTGTGGAATAGGAATGGATAATAAAAGAGAAGGATAGCAGCAGCCTAGAGATGCAGATATCAAAAGTGCATTTTGCTACCACAGATCCATTATTTAGATCCTCTGACAGAACAGAACCATTCTTTGCTTTGTTTTATAATTCTGTCCTGAAAATAAGACTTGCATACTGCATCTCATTAGGTTTTATCTGCACCTGCACAACTGTACATGTAATGATATCCAAAGGCTTCTGAAGAATGAAAGGGCTTTCAACAATATGAACAGAGGTTCGAAAGACCTTAATACTTTTTTTTTTTTAAGCTAAATTTATCATGTTTATTGAATGATCTGGGACACAAAACCATTGAAGAGATTAACAGGAGATTTCGGTATTAGATTTAAAACCTAAGAAAATACTTTGTTATTCACTGTGATGTGATAGAAAAAGTCCTAGACTGTAATTTTTTAATACAATCTCAAGATTAAATATTCATTAATATGTAAATGAAAATGAATTATAGTGAAAATACAGACCACGTGTTTGTAGGTAATAGTAATTCCATGTGAATCTCAACAGTGGCATTTAAAGAAATGTCTCCACAAGCCAAT
>JBCJKH010020449.1:0-11633 GCA_039877255.1 Loriculus beryllinus | reverse complement strand
CTGGAGGGAAGGAATGCCATCCAGAGGGACCTTGACACGCTTGTGAGGTGGGCTGATGCCAACCTCATGAAGTTTAGATTGGACATACAGAGGAAGTTCTTTACTGTGAGGGTGGTGAGGCACTGGAATGGGTTTCCCAGGTTGTTTGTGAATGCTCCATTCCTGGCAGTGTTCAAGGCCAGGCTGGACAGGCCTTGGGTGGCATGGTTTAGTGTGAGGTGTCCCTGCCCATGGCAGGGGGGTTGGAACTAGAAAATCTTAAGGTCCTTTCCAACCAAAACCATTCTATGATTCTAAGATGCAGGTGGTCTTGCTAGTAGTTTTTTCTGTCTTCATTTGCTGTGTGTGATGCCTTAACTCAGTTTTACAGGAGAAATACACTATTTTGTTAAGCTTATATGATGTTATTTTATTAAGCTTATATTCAACATTTCTGAGGGGTTTTTTAAGACTTCTTTTCTTGTTTTGTTTTTATTTTTCAGAAGAATTTGCTATTAAAGAGAACTATCATATTCTTGTGTTTTGTCTCATATCAAAACCTGTTTATGCTAAGTCTATCTTTGGGTGACTGGCTTTATAAACCTAGTGATTTTGCAGCTGATAGGATTCTCTCATAACTAGAATTTTCAAAAATAAATCAGAGTTTGAAGTTTTCGTGTTGCAGCTGTGAAACGAAATATGCTGATAATTTAGCTATTACATAGCTATAAACTGAAGTTACAAATCTAAGAATAACAGCACAGTTAACTTGGCCACTGGTTTTTAATGACATAGCTCAGGTTAGGACTGGATTACTGTTGTGTATATACTGTTGAGCTGGTACTGAGCAAGTAATGTGAGTTTTATCCGTTCACTGGCAATACTTGAGAAAACTACCAGAACTTCTAGATATCTCCCTGCTGAAATGCCTGATTTCAGTAAAGCATTAAAGCATCATCCCCTGGGACTGCAGTTTTCATTTAATTTTATCTAATGTTTTGGTGCTTTAACATATTAGAATCAAAATAAAGTTAGTTTCCAGAGAGAAATGGATGAAAATAAAGAAAATAGAACCCCGCTCTGTCTCATCTGGAGTAAAGAAAAATAATGGTGTGTGCAGAAGAAAGCAAGTAAGTATTCTGATTACTTGAAAATATGGGGAAAGAATTGTTGCTTGAGTATTTTGGTTGATTAACCAAAGGGTACATTAAAATAACCATTAGATAATAAATATGAGTACAAAATGAAGTATCTTGAGAAAGGGTGTATTTATTAAGTATTAGCAATCAGAATTATTTAATGGGATGCAGCTCAAGGATGTGTAGTTTTGGGTGGCCTGATAGCCTTCAATATAAATTTTAATCAGAAGAAGTGCTTCACAGATGGCAATAGGTAATGAAGCTGTCCACTACCTTTAGATTATCATGAATGTGCATATTTGTATGCATTAACTTACAGACGTGTGTGAACACTCTATAGAATGCATTCGCTGTGTGTCCACACATACTGCACACATAAATAATGTGCATATGCTATAATCTTAAACTTGTTATATTTTTAGTGATGGGAGAAAATAATCTTGATTGTGGCTGAAATTTGCTATAACTATACAAGAAAATATAGCTAAATCTAGTCATAATTAACCTTATAAAAAGGGTGACATGTCTTTTTAAGTTATTGCATATTTTGGTGCTTTGCTGAGCCAGGCTCAGAATTGGAGCCCTGAAGTAAAACAGAAATAGTAGCCTAGAACTGAGTGCGAGCTATATTGGTCATAAAGAAGTGGACAGGATTTGAAAAATGAAGGAAAGAAAGTGCAAGTCTTTACTACAGCATGTGATACCAAAACTCTCAAAGGTCTTTAGTATCAGCTACAGTGCTGGGAACATCTGATTTAAACTAAGGGGTATTTGGAAACAGTAGGCAGACTTCCAACCTATGCAGTTACTAAGAATGCCTTTAAATATTAATAGTTTTTCTTGCAGTCATCTACAGCTCTATTATTTCTGATTTTATAAATGAATCTCTCATTCAGTTATACTTTTCCCTTGTTCCAAATGGGACCAAAATTTATTCAAAATACAGGTGTTATTAGTTGAAAGCTTTTACTCTCCAATCCTAAAACAGTTTCAAGATCTCTTGTTTGGTATAATCTAGAAGGAATCTAATTCACTATAAAATGATTCACAGTTCTGTATGTCAAGAACATGTAGATTCATGATTATGGTTAATGGATTTTCAAAGGCAGAGGATTTATGCATACAATTTATGCTGCGAACTCTCTGACTATTGTCCATGCATTTCGTTGTAAAAACCAGGCCTCTCTTCTGTAAGTACTGTTTTCCTGGATGCTAACTCTCATGTTGTGGACCCAAGCCTTTGTGCTGGCACCGATGCACATGTGTGTCAAATCCAAACTCTCTCTGCAAAATCACTTTTGGAAGCATTTACTTTTTCCATCCTGTTCCATACTTTAGTTGCGTCCAAAACGTTGTTCCCTATTTAATTAGCGAGTTCTCAGGGGGTGGGTACCATCCTTTTGCCTTTGTGCTTGCAGGGATGAGTGGCCTCTCCTGCTCTTGAGAAAGTAAAGTATGTTCAGACCTCAGTGATCTGTAGATTTTTCTGTTTTAGTTGGGAAGGCCTTCTGATTTGAGTAGAGATTTGATTTAAGCTCCTCTACCTCAGAGATACTTTACTGTTGTGTTTCTCTTAATGCACACCATCTCTGTATCATTCTGTTTCTCTGCTGTGTTTGCTTCTTCTAGTTTAGTTGTGAGAAAAGCTATTGCCAAAATTAATGCCTATATGCCATGTTTTTTCTCCCTTATAAATCTTGTGGAAGGCTGGCGTCCTCTGAGAAACCCAAGCTTTACACCTTCCCCTGCCTTTCCCTTATTGCTCCTACTGCTCCCTCAGAGTTATCACCAAACAGGAGTTTACTTAGTAAGCCAAGAGTTAGGATTTGCATCCACTGTTTAAAAGTAATCTCCCTCTGCAGAGAAAGAGAATTGGATGAAGGCTATTTCTCTTTTTCATGCAACACAAGGCCAAGCTCAGGAAGACTGAAGAGTTCATCCTTCAAGGCATCATGTGGTTATAAGTAGCATATCCCATGACAAGGAAGATAGGGTAGCTAAACCTCTTGGGTGTTTCTGGCTGGGGGCCTTGCCCTCAAACACATCTGGTGATTGCAGATGGTTCTGTGTGTGTGAAGGGAGGCAGCCATCTGCTGTGATAGCATTGTGCCTGCTCATGGGAATTAGAGCCTTTCTCTGGCAGTGTTAGTTTCTGTGGTCAAACTGAGGCAGAGTGGGTTCTGGGGACGGATGGGTAGTTCATCTCAAAGGCCTTAGCATTGGTGCCAGGTTTTTTCACTTACTAACACCCATGAACAGGCAGATGTACCGCTGCTGCTCCACAGCAGGGAGAGCCACGGCACTGCCAAGGGCCCCTGACTTGGCTTCTGGGGGTGGGTGGTGCTTGGCTGGTGTGTGAGGTGTTTGCCACCTCTTTCTGACAAATGCCTGTTTCTCTGGAAGCGCATTCCTTCCATCAGCAAATAAAAAGGACTGCGCACAACACCTCCCTTTCAGGGCTCCTGTGCCAAAAGGAGTGGGGTGTCAGGCGCTCAATAGCATGTGATTCAGCTCCATTCACCCATGGCTTGTTTCCCTGGCACATGATGATCCCACTTTCCCTGCTCACCTCTGCTTATAATCAATGAGCCTGTGCTGTACTAATTCCCTTACACATGGAATGCAGATTGTAGTCTTCGACGCCTTGAATGGAGGTGTGACATGCAGGAGAAGCAGCCAGCAGCCTCCTTGCAGAGCAGGTCTGGAGATACCTTGGTGCATGCTTTGGGTTTCTTCCGAAATAACATCTGTGTGGTTCACAGCTGAGTGTTTTGAAGGTGAGGACTCTTTGTCCTGGTCTATACTACTCTTGGAGAGTGGTTTGAGAACTGCCTTATGTATACCTGTGTGCTGGGTTGCTGCAGACAAGCTGTATGAATAGGCTTGGCAGCATACCAATTAGGGGCCAGAGCCAACTTAACATAAATGCCATAAATGCATCTGTAGAGAGGAAACCATCTGGCTATCAGCTCTGGAGTTACCTTTGAGCTGAGGCCTTTGGTTTATGCCTTTGGTTCAGGCAGATGAACTGTGTGATCTGGATGATGCTTTCCCATCATACCTTAGGCAAAATATGTCCTTACACTGGAGACAATGCGCTTGTCCAACAATAAGGTCCTCATGCTTGTCCAGCCATCTGTGGTGGACAGAATATTGATGTTAAAAGTTAATTTGTTTTGCTTTTGTTGGTTTTGTTTGGTTGGGGTTTTTTTGTTTGTTTGGTTTGGTTTAAATGTCTGCTTCCACAAAGTTTCCAGCCACTGTACTTGTTCTGGTCGCAGGTTTTACACCTGCAGCAAGATTTTCTGTGCTTTCAATATTCAGTCATTGTCTCATCTCATATTCATTGACAATGACCAATACTGGTGCTTGAAATGCTGTTTCACCAGCTTTCTCCCGGGTATTCCTTCCTGCTCACCTCTGCCCCCCTTCATCTCTCTCCTGTCTGTGCTGCCTCCCCTGTGTCACCATCTCAGGCAGTCTCATTTTGCACCCACTCCAAGACATGCCTGGAGCAGGGTTCCCTCTCTCCTCACCCCTGCTGCTCTCCTGAAAACAGACAGGGAGGCATAGGAAGGAAATGTCAGTGCTCAAAGTTGCTTACGGTGTGAGGGAGAGAAAGGGTAGCAGATGCTGAAGTCATTAGGTGAGCAGCAGGAGGGAAATGATGGCATTCCATGTGTTCTCCTGCTGAGGAACACATCCTCCTAGCCTCAGGCTGTGGGGTGTCTCTAGCTAGGCAACAGCCTGAAGCTGTAAGGCTTGAGGCTGAAATTGCTGGAGCAGCATATCTAGTACATAGTTAAACTGACTGGCTTATTAGCAAGTGTTTAGAAATGATCTCCTGTCTTTATTTGCAAAAGCCTGCGAGTGGTAAATTATGTAAAAAGCGGGCCTTCAAAAAACAGCTGCAAATGATTAGACAAAACAATAAGTTACTTGATGCTGTCTCTTCTGTCTACAGGGATGTTAGAAGTGTTTGCCTGACCTAGTGTTAATATGCAGGGATTATTTTCATGCTAATCCCTCTGTAAATTATCTGACAGCAAAACTGAGCTTTGCCCTGCTTAATGTATATCAAGTGAGCTAATGCAGGAAACACTCACTGTGTGGTCTGCCACTCATCCAGATAAGAGATGAATAAAAATCAGGGAGTGGATGGATTGTTTGCCCACAGATCAGAAGGCTCCAGAAGGAGCAAACATAGTCTCAAAGTAATAGAAATAGTAGGAGACTATGTGGGTCTCCTCATTTGCCATGATATTCCTCAGGGACACATTTTGCCACAGGGATGACCTGGCAAAACTCAAACATCATTTCTTCAAGTGCCACGTAGGCATTAACCCCAAATGACCAGTGCAGAGTAATGCTCTGTGGAGATCCCGACTCTCAGCTGTGGAAGCGGTTGCATGAGGAGGGAGTGAGGCTATGCCTCCAAAGCCTGCCTAGCAAGCATAATACTGTCTCACTGCCCCTAACACACAGCGAGCTGAGAGGACAGCCTGCTATGTAATGGCAGGATTGGTGCTGAATGAGTCAAAGTGCTAATTCATTTTTCCAAATTTATTCTGCTATTAGCCCTTCGATAGAAAGCTGCTGGCAAAGTGCATCCAACTAAGGTACTTGCAGTCTCTTGCTGCCTCCCTTGGATTTCATGTTCTTGGGGGCTAAACAGCCTCCCTGGTGTGCAGGTTCTGCTGCTGCTCTCCCCTTACTGAACCTCTCTCTCTGATGGCCACTGATGAGGATGCTGCAGCCTTCCCCACACTGCTGCTGCTTTCGTGAAGAGCTGTTTGCTTGCACTCGCGCATGATTAGAACTCTCACATGTGGAAATGGCAGGCTGAGGCTGTGGCAGAAACTGGGAATTAAATCTGCTTATAGGCAGCTTGGGAGGAGGGGATGTTTCTGCATCTGTGCCTTTGCCTGTGATTCACTGCGCACTGGAAACAAATGGAAAATAAAGGCATCAAGAGAGCCTGGAGGGGGAAGGACAGAACAGATGCTGAAGAGAAGCCTTATCTGTACAGTGTGGTGGGGGAAGCAGACCTAACCTTCAGAAGAACATCTATCCACCAAAATGAAGTTGGTGATTACCACTTTTACTTAAAAATGTGATTTCTTTTACCACAGTTGCAGAGAAAATGGTGCTGGGCTAAGAGGAGTTGCACTGTAATTTTAAGCCAAAAAAGACTAGAAGAGGGAAACAAAATAAGGTGAATGTGAGGAAAATTAAAGACCCTTGAGCAGGGAGGTTAGAGGGTTGGAAAAAGAACAGCTTGGCTCCTTAAGATGTATTTTATTTTGTGCTCTGTGGAAAGGTGATGGCAGTCAGTGCTGGGAGGGGAAGTCATGGGCAGTCCTGGGCTGGAACATGCACTGCAAGGGGAAAAAGATGCATGACAGGGGAATGATATGTGCAGAGACAGATTGCCCTCAGCTTCACTGGAAAGTACCTGGGGAGCTTGACTGCCCCTCACTGCTCCCCAGCTGGAGGCTGTACCATAGGCTCTTTCAATGAGAACAGCAAAAAGCACGTCTCTGCTGCTCTTTTGCTGATGCTTCAGCTCCTGCACCAAAGGATGAAGGTGTTAAAACACTGCAAGGAAATGGATCTTGAAAATGCTTCTACAACGTCTTAATCTTTCCAGCTTCTTAATAGCAACAGAGTAATTTTCTGCTTAGTATTTCTACAAAAGCCCTGTGAGGCACTGATTCTCTGCTGTGAAGGACTACAGCCTCTGGACGTCTCTATTGTGGAAAAGCTCTAAGCAACTGAAACAAAATTTAGTGAGATGAAACATGTGGCAATGTTAGCCATGACAGCGTTACCAGATTTGCTGCTGCTGCTAAATTCCAGACACATTTCCTATCCCAGCAAGCTTCAGTAAGTTCCTCAAGGGTTTTCTTCCCCTAACACCTGGGTAATGCCATGCCATGACTCATCCTCTCTCATACTGCCAAAGCATGTTCAGTTGTGCAGGAGTGATGCACAATGTGACTGAGTGCCTGGCTTGGATCAGCTCTATTAGGCCAGCCATCCTCTGGACAAAAATACAGCGATGCTTGCATGTGTGTATCTACCTGTGGGGTATGTTTTAAGAAGGACTGTATACCCATATAGCTACTTTGGGTAAACAAACCTAACCTCTGCTTTCTTTTCCAGCAGGATTTTCATTCAAACTTCCAGTGGTCTTAAGAAAGGGTAGGTGGAGAGAAGGGACTCAGTAATAGCTACAGGAGCCAGCACTTTCATCTCCTTCAGTGAACTTCACTGTAGAACTCAAAATGTCACGTTTCTGCCATGCATGGCTTTTAATTGAAAGCTCTCCACTGGAAAGGTCAGGGCAGCTTGACTCTGCTGCACACACACCGATAGCCAGGCAGCCGTGAAAGCTCATCACGGTAAACACAAATCCTCTCAGCCTGGAAAGCAAGTGCTGAGGACTCTCTGCCTGGAATAACTGACGAATGGCAGCAGGGACAACCTGCCCCCTGCATGCCAGCCCTCCCACGTGCCTTGTGAGGAATCACTACCCACCACCCCTCTTCTTGCTGGATTGCTTTGTAAATATTGCACAGCTCCTTAACTTACCCGTCTCCTCACCTTTTCCTGTTTAGCAATGCTTCAGCTGCTTCTCTCCTGAGATTACAGTAGTATTTTTAAGCATCGGGTGCAATGTGCTTTTGCACTTCTAACATATGGGTGCCAGTGAGTTGTTGGGTGCCCCAAAACCCACTTTGTTTCATCCTCCGTAATCATGTGCATATGACAAACTCTTGATTGCCCCTCTTTCCAGTGCTAATGCCTGCACACTGCCATCGAGTTGCTAACACAGGCACTTTCTTTGAAGAAGAAAATTTTACCTCTGCTGCTGTCAGCCACGATAATTACTGCAGACTCAGCTGAAACTCCCAAAACATGTATGTTCTGGTCTATTTAAGGCGTGGAAGTATGAACCAAGTCACAGCCCACAAACTGTGGGAAAGAGGAAGGGAAAGAGCACAGCTGTTACCACGTACCTGTTGTTAATGCACTGGAATCTTTTTGATTCAGCACCAACGCGATTTCCTCACCTATGAAAGCCGCAAACACAGACTGCATTAAGAGACTCTGAGTTTCAACTACTGATTTCTCCTTTCAAAATATCTTATTAAATTTATAGCGAAACCTGTTTGATAAGAAAGAGACTTTTCACAAAATCCATCGCTGGCTCACGCCTGGAGTTTTATTCAATCCATTCAAAAAATAGACAGAACTATAAGGTGGCACATATTGTCAGAGAGTACAAATGTCACATCTTTCTTTATATGGTTTAATTTAAATCCATAGATTAAGACGGTGAAATAATTGCCCTGGGTGGGAAAATAATTGAGGGTCTTCCATGAAAGGACAAGTCTTCAAGTTAGCATTTACACAAATGTATCTGGTTAAGCATAACTTTTTCTATCCTCTATAAAAATATAAACAGCATTTCAAAATGTCTTTAGATAAGTGTGTTAAGGTCTTCTAACATGGCATCAATGTAGTGACAGAATATGAGGCCTGGGCATGTCAAACCACGTTTAGTAATCCACACCCATCCGAAAAGAAAACATACAGTATGAGCTTCAAACATAACACAACATAATGAAACAATATCAAACCAAAGATACACAAGTACATATTCCTCCTTCCATATGAATTCCTTCTATTTCTTTTTGTTAATATGGCAATAAACAAGACAGAAGTGGCAGTTATGCACAGGTTAATTGTAACTCGGGATCAGGTAGAACTTGCCCTTCCCAGAAAGTAACATCACTGGGAAGTGAGATGCACTCACTGCCATGTATGTTTTACCTGTGCAGTATTACTTTGATACAGGCTGTGGGGTGTGACAGGAGGACAAGTGCAAATTACAAGGGCAGAATCTTTGCTTCCCAGACAGCAGAACCAGGAGTTAAAGGTAAGACTAAACAGTATTTTACTGGCAAGAAGAAAATTAAACAAAAAGCCAGCTCATCTAAACTTGAAATAGTGGGATGTGGGGTGTTCTTGGTACAGCTGTCATAAATGCACCCTGTGTTTTCCAGGGATGCAATCTGATAAGCTAAACATGGAATCGTTGTTGCAAGGACTTACTGATTCAACACAGATTAAAATGCTCGAAAACACTGAATATACTGGTCACAGATCTAATCACATCCTTTCCCTTTTCCCAATCCTAAATTTGTATTGGAGCAGCTTCCCTCTCAGCTGTGTGTTTGTATAGCAGAGCACTGGATGTTGTAATCGACTAGCACGTATGCCAACAACGGCTGATATTTTCCAGTTAAAGTGATCTACAGGTGAGAAATGAAACCTAAGGGAAGGGTCAGGTTTCAGATAGAGGTTGGACATTTTGAACTTTGGACAAAGTGACGGGTATCTTTGATTCTCCCGGTGCTGGAGCTTTTGTGACTGGGTTTGCATGGGCTTTTATATCAGCTATTCTCTCTTTGAATCTCTGCTGGAGGTACTTTTCTTCTTTGGAGTAACTTTTAGCAAAAGCAGACATCAGCAGACACACTGCCACGCTGGACCCTCCAACGCAAAACAGGATTGCTCCTGCCAGCTTGCATATATCAAGGGACCCATTAAACTGAATGGCACGGGTGTCTACCACAACAAAATCATCTTTCCCAAGAGCTTCGATTTTCGGTGGCACAAGAAAACCCACTACAAGAACCGTTAAACCTATGAGCATAAAAGCCGTCCCAGAGATGAGTCCGACCTGGAAAACAAAGAAACAAAACAAATTAATATGCATTTCCAGTTTTTTGTTGGTAAGTGGTCCTAGAAGGCATCTAGCTTTCACAGTGTCTTGCAGGTACAGTTTTCTCTTCCAGGAGAAGGATGATATTTTTCCCTCAGGTCATTATGTGACACTACCGGAACTAGAATATATGGAGAAACTGTCTTTTTACAACTTTAATTCAGCATTTACATTTCTGGAAACAATGGAACATGCATTTATACATCCAAAGAGCATTTCATGTCCAAAGGCCCTATCACAGACAGGATCACAGTTTAAGCCCGGTGCTGTGTGACAGATTATTTCTTTAGCTTTAGGTGGTGGTTAGCACCAACATTTCAATCCCTGCTGATAGTCATATAATCATAGTGTCATATCCACCACTTGCTTTTACACCATGAAATTCCTTCGCAGGGATTAGAAGGAAATTGCTATTGCTATGAACACATCACAGACTACTTCTAGCACATTTCTAGTGTAAGTGCAAAATTTGGTTTGCACAGAATGCCCCTACCATCAGAGCAGAGGGGTTGAATTAGATGGCCTCACGGGCCCCTTCCAGCCTCTAATATTCTCCAGTTCTGTCAAGTTCCCTGACTTTTGTAACAGAGACCTTGCAGTTTTCTTGATCCCTAAGTCACGCAGTCCTAGAGTTGCTGCTGTTAACCTACCAGTTCCACTCCCAATAGTTTGGCAGCACTATTGTGGGTGCAGAGCAAAGGTAAACTACACTTTCAAGCTATGTGTGGAGTTTCCCAGGCAACACTGTGATGTTTCAGTGATATGGCTCCTTGTGACACAGAAATTATAGAGGATCCAAAGACCCTAGAACTTCCTTGGAAACTGATTCACCTTGGTAAGAGTGCCCTGCTTTCAGACAGATTGTAACTCAATTATCTCAGGGAAAACTGAGCAACAGGCCTTAGTTACCTTCCCATGTAATTTAAGTCATTTGTTACATGAGAAAGTATTGCAATGGGAGTTTCTAATGCCAGTAAACAGCAACATGCAGTACCTTCCAGAACATAGAGCTCCACCTGCTAGGCGATCTCTGGATCTGAAAATCATCCTCATACTACCAAATTGAAGCTGTGCAGTCCTCATAGAACTGATGCAGGTAGGACCGAACTCCATAGCGTTGGTACCCTCCCTCAGTGCTGCCCTGCGCATGCTTGGACCCACAGATGTCAGCATAGGAGCTCATCCTTCCTACCTGCAATGAGAGATTTCATGCAAAACAGATTGTTAGTGATGTGGCAGGAGAGGAAAACTAGAGACTCTTCAGCTGACACGAAGAAAAGCATCCCAGGAGAGATATTTCCTTCATGTTTTTCCAAATAAAAAAATGAGCCTGGTAAAGTTGCATGCAGTGATTCAGCTCAAGAGAACCCAAGGCACTCAGTGTCTTGGCACAGCACAGCCTAAAGCTGCTGAAGGGAACATTCCCTCCCATATGCGGGGTGCCCACTCCCCATCTTTTGTACTAGGATGCTATTACATTTCCATGGAGACCAAGAAAAGCAGAATATATCAGGTAAGGTCCTACACCTGGGTCAGAGCAATCCCGGGCACAGCTACAGGTTGGGCAAAGAAGAGATTCAGAGCAGCCCGGCAGAGAAGGATTCAGGGGGGGTGGTCACTGACAAACTTAACATGAGCCAGCTTCAGTGTGAGCTTGCAGCCCAGAAAGCAACCGTATCCTGGGCTGCATCAAAAGGAGCGTGACCAGCAGGTCCAAGGAG
>JBCJKH010020440.1:1788-20326 GCA_039877255.1 Loriculus beryllinus | reverse complement strand
TCAGTAAGACTGTACTAGTGATAACAAAGGCCTTTTTACAGTTGTTGTGTATCTCTTCGTATGTATAAAAATACAGTAATATTTTTCAAGCATTAAAGTTTAGCGGAAGTAAGAAACCAAAAAATTTAGGGGGAAGGAAAAAGAATTTCTTTCCTTACTAGACATTTTGTCATTAGGAGAACTCGGCAACAAATGTTAAGTTCTTTGCTTGCTTAGACTGCTTATTTACTACCTAGTTTATATTTGTGTATTCAGTTGTACCTAACATCACAATGAACGCTTGTTTGGCATACAATAAGAGCTAGTCGCTCGCTATGTATTTATATAGTTTAACTGTCAGTTTGTAATACCCTTGTTCATTTTGCAAAGATATATACTTTGCAAAGAGTCATTTTGGATAAAGCAGTGTACTGCTCAGAAGGAAGAAAGGATGTGAAACGTGGCCCTAAGGATAAGATTCATCTTCCTTAAATTAGCTATTCAAAATGCAGTTAAATATTTCCTACTTGATCCCTTTTAATATTGATTCAGCTCCCTGGCCCACGCAGACACTTCCCTTGTACATCTAATGTACTATACTTTGAACAGTTAGGAGCTTGACTTAGTGCACTTCTAGGCTCTTAGACTCCTGCTATGATTCTTAGAGTTCTCAGCCTTTCCCTGCATTGGTTTCTTCATAGATGTACACAGTTTACTGTACCTGTCCGAACTCCTTTTTACGGAATCATGGAATTATTTAGGTTGGAAAAGGCCTTAAAGATCAACTCCAACCATTAGCCTAGTACTGCCAAGTTTGCCACTAAGCCATGTCCCCAAGTGCCACGTCTGCACATTTTTTTAAATACTTCTGTGGATGGTGACTCAACCACTTCCCTCAACAGCCTGCTCCTTTCTGTTTTTTTTGCAAAAAGACATTTGAGGTGTTCCAAATAAGTTCATATAAGACGGGGCCCAGGGGGAACAAGAAAGTTGCAAGGGAGACGACCTGAAAACCGTGGCAGTGCTTATGTCTCCCACTGTTGTGGTATCAGGAGCATATTGATGCAATGGATATTCCTCCTCTGTCTACATCATCATTTCAGGCTTCGTATATGAAGTAGAGGTTACTTGCTATATGGTGCAGTGTCGAGGTCCGAGGCCCCAGGGCAGCTATTCTGGATAACTGGAGGGTTTGACACTGAGATGCCACCAGTAAGACATCGTGACAGTGGTGAGCAACAGAAAAAAGTTTTCATCATGAAATGGTATGTGGTGAAAGAGGACAGGGAATGTGTCAGAGAAGAACTGCTTCTCTGTTCTTTATGAGGAAACCTCAAGGGTGGAAGGTGAATTTCAGAAACCATTTCAGAAGCCTTCAGCATTTCAGAACAAAAGATGTGTGTCACTGCCTCTTGCAACTTGTAGGTGGGGAGAGATACCAGGTTTATGTAGTTGTGCCCTACAAGTGCTCTAATAACTCAAAAGGTGCTTACGGAGATTTGATCAGATGATCTAAGTTTGGGTCTAATCATTGCTCCTGCTCCCAGCTCTGTGCAATCTTTAAAAAGTGTCTTTGCTTTCTCTTGGTGCTGGCTTCCCTATATGTAATATGAAGACCTAAGTATCTAGCCATTTACCTTCTGAATTTCAGTGCATGGATATCATTAAGTTTTGTCTGTTATACTAAAGAACTAAAATTGTCTTATAGGATGAGCTAATCAGCACTGCTTACTAATACCTGTCTATTTGTGGTGTGCTCAGACATTATGTCAACTACTGTATGTTGGGATACATTATGCTAGAGTGGGCCCATATCTGTCTCTACAAGGATAGATTATGCAGTGCTTAGGTTGTTCTTTCTCTCGAGCCTTAGCTAACAATGTGGGTCTGTTATAAATCTCTGCTGTAATTTCTGTTTTATCACACTGGGAATTGAGTTTTTCTCTTGTGTGCTTATGGTAATGAATTGCAGGTTACCAGATTTACCACTTATTGTATCTACCAAATGCAAGCCACTAACTGACAAAATTACTAACTGCCATAATGCAGGTAATTGTTTTCCTTGAGGTTTTAACTCTTGTCTTATTGGATTCTTAATTCCTTTAGATGTTGTTAGTATCCATCTAGCCAGCAAAACAAATAGATCTGCTGCAGCTTCCTTGCTTCTAATGATGTTTTTTAAATAGTTGTTTCTCATTCATCTTGAGTTCTTATGTTTTTTTCTGAGAAAGTTTAAATGGAGTTTTCAACCTTGGAATAAATGACCCTATAGAATAAGTATCTGTTTTCTGAAGGGTTTTCATTGAACTGAGGGTGTATGCAGAAGAGCTAAAAAAGGAGGGTGGGAAGATGGAAAGGATTGAAACAAGGGCTGCATAAATATTTTATATCAAAATATTAGCTATTATATCTAGATATAACTTGACGCTTTTGTCTGTCTTTGTAACTACAGTTCCTGCAGAAATGCTATTTTATGTTTTCTAAGTAACTTCTAGCAAGCTATTTAAGTATTTAATGAAGTTGCTTATTTTGGCGTGGGGTGAATAACGTTAACAGATATGTGCTGAGGGATAGTTAGCTGGAAAGCCTAATCCTGCACTTGTTTTCTGTAGCATAAAAGATTGGAAGTCACATGTGCCTTCCCAGTGTTACTGGCACTTGAACATTTGGAGAGGAGAGCCGGCTCTTTTTATCAGTGAAGGAGGAGAAAAGGAATTCGCTCTCTTCTTCAATTTGTCTCACTTTGGTTTCCATGCACTTTGTGATATCCCCAAAGAATACAATGAGTTCAGGAAACTGGTAAAAACGCAAAGCTTTAGTTTTGCAAGTGGTGACAGGAAAGTCCCCAACTCAGTTTGGGGAAGGTTTCTTTTGTTTCTTTCAAAACACTTCACTTGACTCGCAGTATCAGAGAATCATAGAATCATTTAGATCGGAAAAGACTTCTAAGAGGATGGAGTCCAACAGTTAACCTAGCACTGCCAAGTCTACCACTACACCATGTCCCGAAGTCCCACATGTACAGGACTTTCAAATATCTCCAGGGATGGCAACTCAACCACTTCCGTGGGCATCCTGTTCCAATGCTTGATGACCCTTTCAGTGAAGAGATTTTTCCTAATATCCAATCTTAACGTCCCCTGTTACAATCTGAGCCCATTTCTTTTTGTCTTATCACATTCCTCTGTTTAAATAGGCATTTTAGAGGTACAGGTCTGACTTGAAAGCTGAAGTTCTTCAAAGGGGCCACTGCCAATAAGCAATGCTTTCTAGATGTTCATAATGAAAACTCTTAAGTATGTTTGTAAGGACTGCTATGAACTCTGATTATATTGTTTCGCAAGAGCTGAAAACAACCTTTGTCTGTACTGAATCAAATATAAAGTGTTCTCCAAATGAATGCAATGCTCTATCTTATCTGTAAATAACAGGTGGAGATTTTATTTGCTTATCCTGGCTTCGAGGAATGTATATATATTCCTCAAAGTATAAAACAAGTCAGTCTTTCTTGCAAAATTTGATAAAAAGTTTGTATCTACTTTTACCCCAGAATTTTAATCAAATCAACCATTCCCTGCTTGTGGCATGGCTCATCACAGAGAAGCCTGCTGCTGTTCACTTGTGCAGTATGAACGCATGTTTAACTTACTCAGATAAGAGACACCTGAATGATTGTAGGGCAGTGAAATGGTCAGCAGGACCACTTCCCTATTCACTTCCAGGTTTTCTTACTTTTACGTGATCTTTACTTTTTGTTGCATATGTAAAAATGTTTTTAAATGAGAAGGTGCTGTTGCTGTAGTATAATAGGTATATTATCTCAAGTTTAAAACCTATTTAATAAAAGCAAGCTCACAAACACTTAGTCATAGTAGTTATGTTTTAACCATAGGAAGTAAAAAGATACAAACTAACCTTTTTCAATTTCCAATACCTAATGGAAATAACTTTAAGGTTCCCACTTCTAACTTTCTAACCCCTTTCTTCAAAGGAGTACTTTCTTATGCTATACCGTATATTGCCTTTTGTTCCCACCTTTTTCCGACATATCCTAAATCCACAATTACATAAATCCATGATCACCAGTTATGTTTCAGGTCAGGCTTACACACATTGTCTAGATACAGTTCTTAACTGAGTTAGACAAGGTAGCTGAATTTTTAGTCAAATCTCAAGGGTTAAATTCCTGCTGTTAATTTGAATTTCTGTCACCTGCCTTGCTGTACTTATCTCCACTATTTCATGTAATTTGACAAAATGTTTAACAGTTACTAGAAAATAAAAGTTCATTCAGAAAAAATAAAGGTCACTCAAATAAAGACAGAAAAATACCAAATGCAACTAGAAAAGGTACAATCATTTAAAAGGTCAGATTAAATAAGACACACTAGGGTAATTTTCCCCCCAGTTGCTTAACTTTCATAAAAGTTGATGAAAGCTCAGATGTGAAGTAGCTGTTTTTTAGAAACCATTTCTGAAGCAAAACTTGATGAAAATAGATGTTTCTTCTGTAAGTTGCTCTTCAACTATACCTATACGCTTTAACAGTTGAACATCTGTCTGCAATGATCACAGATCAGTTGTATTGGCTCTCAAGTCTCACACAGCAAATAATCTCAGAATTATAAAGGAACAAAGAGGGAAGGAAGTCTAAGAGTTTTCTTAGTCTTTGGTGCATATGCTCTTGAATTTTTGTGTGATGCATCTGAGTGTTGACAGATTGAAAGCTGTATTATATGCTGCACACTTACAACTGATAACTGATTCTTATTAAATGGTTCAGGTTTGGGGGATTTTTTCTTATTATTCTCCTTTGAGAAAAGAAATACATTTCTGTTATTTGTAGCATATGTCAATGAATGCTTTAGGAAGGTCAAACTGTCAAAGAGCTTTTTTGAGTGCCTGTGGTTAATTCTGTTTTACACCCCTCTTTTCGATTTTACAATATAAAGGAAGGTTCAGTGGCATATATTTGGAGCATTTCTGTTTCAAACGTAACATTGATCAGTTTTAGGACAACTCTTCAGGGTGGTTCAGAAACGAGCAGGTAATACTCTACCTGTAATGAAGAGAGATTATATGTTTGTGTATATGAATACATGCATAAGGTGCATATGCTGATCACAAAGAGAGATAATTTTTCAGTGAAAGGAGGGAGGAGGAAGTAATACTGGCTATGAAAGATGTTTGCCTTTCATAATCGGAGAAAAGTGGGAAAAAAATTGAGGAAATTGTTTTCTGCCATAAACTTCTTATATTTGGCTATCTCTTCTCCCCAGTTTTCTTTAGTGTTTCTGTAGAATATTGGAAGGGTTAAGGAGGAATTGTAGATTACAGTAGGAAAATCACTCGCATTTTTTCAGTTACTCTTAAGTTTTTGTTAAGGAGTGTCTTTTGTTGCAGTTGATGCTTTTGTGTCTAGCAAGATGGTTATCCACATGAGAAAGGGGATTTGAGGTGGGGTGTTTGGTTTTGTGTGTTTTGAGGGATTGCTTGTTTATTTTTTTAATTTTCTAACTTTCATCCAGTTTCCATCTGGACAGTGCTGTTTTAGACCTTATGTAAGCTGCGGCGGTATCCTGAATCTGTACTGAGTACGCATTGAACTACAAGCAGATGCTTGCTAGGAATTTACAGACTCTTAAACTGTATTGAATTTCCTCTTCCAAAGGCTGTTTTTTCTTGCAAAGCCATTGTGTCAATAACGAAGTTGGTAAAGAACTGAGACTGCTGCCCCCTTCGTTTGAAGGCCAGAGAGCTTGGCCACATGCTTTCTGGTGGAGTTAATTCTTACAGTTCTGTCCTTGGCAGAAGGAATTAGTTTGCAGGACACAAGAGAAAGCCTCTTTTCTCTGGTTTTAGGAATTGTTGAAAACTGACAAAAAGAAAATGTTCCCCATTGTGAGGCTTGGGTGTCATAGAAGCAACTGAATTTTGAGGGTTTGAGTTTATTGATCATATTTTAGGCAGAGACTGTGTTTTATTCATCACTAATTTCATTGTATTATAAGTACAGCAAAAGCACTGAGAGCTTAGCTCCACACCTTCTCATGTGTCCTGTTAACATTAGGTAAGATGTGTGTGTTTACTCACTTGAAGAACATTGTCTGTTAAGTTTGATGCAGCTACAAAATTAGTGTTAAATCAGGAATTGATGGTTGTCACAGCAGGAAGCAATGTTCCAGATGAATTGCAATATATATTTTATTACAGTATATACTTTCTCTGACATAGTCAAACACACCACTTCTGAAGAAAATTTGGTGCAGGAGGATTCCGTATTACCTATGAAATTCACCAGTGTTGGGGATCTATACTTGAAGATTAAAGTACATGTCATGTAACAGGGCTTGTAGCATGCATTTGAAGAGAAGTGGTAAATTTCATTCAAGCTCTGTTTTCCTCATGCTAACATGGTATTTGCTTTAACTTTTTTTTCTTTTCCTCATGAACCTGGACTAAACTTCAGAGGCATATATAATTTACACTGCTTTATTACTCTTAGATTGACATATTTGCTTTAAAGTTCATGTTTTTAGCTACAACATATACCACATTATACTATACTTGGTGGCAAACTTGAAAACAGTTTTGTATGCTTTTCATCATACTCCAGAAAGCACAAGCAATACCCAGTGCATTGCTGAAGACCATGTAGGTGATGTGTAGGTGTAGGAGGCTGTGAATTACAATCAGTAAATACTTAAGTTCCAATAGTTTCTTTGTAAACATAATTGCTTTGTAATTCCAAAAATAGTTTCATTCCTGTTAACATTACACTACCACCAAGTTATTCCAGTTGTATTTACTTTATAAAGTGATACTTTATAAAGTTGGATATAGTTCTGTGAATCATTCTAGTATTTTTAGAAGGCACTAGACTGTGTAATCTTGGGCAAATCAAAGTTCCTATACCTTGTTTGATAAAACCAAGAAAAGCAGACTACTTCTGTTTAATGTTTTTAGATAAAGTTTACTTAAACAAATCTGCTGCTAAAAATGCGTTTTTCTGACCATGTGCTATTAACTAATATTGCCCAAATAATGTGCAACTTTCTGATACTGACTCCCTATTGAGAGGTAATCTTCAGGTATTCACTGCTTCTAAAAATAGAAGAAATCAAGATTTTTCCATCAAAATGTTTTAGTCACGGGAGATTTCAGATACCTTCTCTAGAGTTTAACTGCTTACAACTTCTTTTGCAGTTTCAGTTGGATGTACTGCTCTTTATCACTACATCACAATGTAAATAAGCTGTATCCTAGACAAGCAATTATACCTCCCTGGTGACTAAAGTAATTTCTATACATGGCAGAATGCAAAAATTCAGAGTGAAAAATTGTCTAAATGATAAAGAATATTTGTGTATGACATGTCTACTGAGACATGACAAAGAAACTTTTGTGTTTACTATACAGTAATTAGTTGTTCATGCAGAGAAGAGAAGGCAGGAGGTGCAGTAAGTGTGGATTTCATTAGAGTATTTTAAATCTTTGCCAAACTACTTGTTAGTTTTCTGGGTGTTGGGTTTTTTTGTTTTGGTTTTGGTTTTTTTTTTTTTGGTTGGTCAGTTTTAGGTGGGTTTTTTTTTTGTTTTTGTTTTTGGTTTTTCTTTTTTTTTTTTTTTTAAATGGTGTATTTCTCCCTGAAACATATGCAGTGCTACACAATGGTAAGAGTGTGTTACACCGTATTACGCTTGAATCCCAAGGTAATGTCACTATGATATTATACTATATTGTTACCCCGTAATTCTCTCTTGGTTCAATCCAACCCAAGTTTTTGGTAGCTACTGCTTCTGTTTTAAAGTGAAATCAGAAATAAACATGCACGAAACAGTTATTAGAGTCTTTTGGAATGACCTACTAGGTTTTCAGCAAACTCACACTGTTCATGGGTTTTCACATGCTTACTCCCACATGTTCACATACTGTTTTCCTTACTTTGTCAGATTACTCTTGCTTGAACATTGTGCTGTATATCCTGCTTCCATGTTTTGATCATCAGTTGGCACTTCTTATTTTTGCCAGTCCTCAATTATTTCTCTCATTACCTTATTTCCTGAAGACTATATCAGTAAGACTTCCTTGCGTTGCTTGTTTAAGGAGCAGCAGACCCACATTTGAGGACAGGAGCTCATCTCCCAGACTAGGGTGGTGTAAACTCTTGAAGCAGCATAGCGGAGGAGGCAGTGCTCATGGGTGACAGCATGAAAAGACCTCCTGGAAGGCTGAGCAGGATGGGAAAAGCTCTAACAGAAGATACACCAGCAGCATGGTGCGGTTTTGAGTCACAAGCTGCAATTAGGTTTAGCTCTTGTATTACAAGCCAATTCCTCGCTTGCCCTGTTACAACTGCTTAACACTTGGAATTTTCATTTATTTTAAATTTAAATCATGACTAACTTAAGGAAAGGCATCCAGTTTAATTCGGAAAACCTTAAACACTTCTCTTTTCCTTGGTGTTGTATAGGAATTATGAATTACTTTCAAATCTAAAAAAAACATTCACCTGATTTATAGCTTCATCCTGCTTCAGTCTAAAAAAACCACTAAAAATCAGGGCACAATAATCCTGATTCAGTATTTTAAGGCACTAGTGACCAATACAAACTCGAGAACAGCTAGAATAATCTTAGCGGCTGATTTTATCTGGAATGTGAGGTATGGCTAAGAAAAAAATATCTAACTAATTTTTGGATGTTTTAATTACTGCCAGATATTTTGCTTACTGTCCATGTATTATGGCCATTTGATATTTTCTTTTGCCAGGGAGACTGCTTCTAAAATATGAAAATTGAGACTGTGGGTAGAATAACTTTAATAGTTAAGGACAGAGTTCCTGTTCAGAGGTGAAGACAAACAAGAAGGAGCAGGCACTTGTCTTTGTCCCAGCTATCTCTGTGACTCCAGCCAAATTGTAGAAAGTCTCTTCTAATTTTCCATCTTCCTGACTAAGGAGAGTATATAGGTTGAGGGGGAAAATGGAAGGCAGAAGAAAATCTGACTTCAGTCCTTGCTCACATGAGGAGGTACACAGGTCTTTCAGTGGATAAGAAGAAATTATTTGTTCCATCCCTCTTGGGCACACGTGGAGTTAGAGAAACTGAGATGTTCTAATTTTCCGCTGTTCACAGGGCAGTCTGCATTAAAACAGCAGGCCAGCTTCTTGTATGAAGTTAGGTCAGCCTTTCAGAATGCAGAAATAGTTTATGATGTAAATGACGTATTCAGAAGATTAATAATATACCCCAAACAGTTGGAGAGCAAAGGAATAAGTGAATAAGTTACCCTTTTCTACTGATTAATTCAATGGAATTGTTATTTTTGTAGAATTTTTGTGCATTTGTAAATAACAAATTACTGTATACTACAATGTTTTCATAGCCCATTTAGATGTAGGAAATAAGTTAATTTCACCAGACGTAAAAAAAAAAAAAGAACCATTGAAACAACTCCAGCAGTTAAGAAAGCATGTGTTTGATTCTGAAGCTTTAAGATACTTGCTCTCATCAAAACACCTTTTGAGAGGGAAAGCCTTAAATATAAGTTAGAGGCATACTTAGCAGAGAAGGATCTGCATGGATAACTGACCACAATGAATACATACAAAAGAAACTACTGACCATTTGGAAAGGTAATAATTGAAAAAAAATATTGCCAGATTAGGATAGTATGCAGAACTGTTCTAGGCAAAGACAAAAGAATAATTTATGTCACTTTCAGTGCACTGTATAATAAATATATATATTAATATAAATATGCTCTTTTCATGTTCCAGACAGTGTAAGATAACATATATATATTCCAAGTCCTAATGTTAGAAAATTGTAGGGTTGATCTCTGCTGGCAGATATCATTCTTATTTTTTAAGACTCTTCCATTTATTATACCTGTCAAGGTACTACTCCTGTTTATTGCTTATTCCTTCTCTTTCTTTGTACTAGTCATTCAAACAAGACCCTACTTGTGATAATGAGTTTGTATGTGGATCGGTGGTGTCATCATGAAAGGGTGACATTGAAGTTAAAAGAAACCACTAAAGAGGGACTCAGGGGAAGTGAAGCTAATTAGTTGAGTTAAAAAGGGATAATTCATTGCAGCCTTTGTCTTAGAAATATATTTCAAAGTTTCATTTCCATTTCAAAGTTGCAGACGGTAACTTGCAGAATTATCATAATTCGTGTACTTGGAGAATAACAATTTGGTTCTTTCTGATTCGTAGCTGAACAATATTAATGGTATGCGAGTCCACATCATCACCATTTTAAGAAACTTGGACCACATTTCAGAGTGATCCCACTCAGTTACTTTAAATGCTTTTTCTTTTTCTTTTCTTTTTCCTTACATAGCTTGAAAAACAATATGCACATACACATAAAAATAAAAATCTCTGCTTTTGAAAAACTTGGCAGTTGATGTTCTGCACAGGTCTGTGCAACAGCGGGCTAGCTGTCTCTGTATGTTAGAGAATACAGAAGGCATGTAAGCAATGAAGATGCATTCCAGTTACCTTTACCAAAAAGTGATCTGGTGAGAGCTGTGTCATTCAGTACAATTAAGGTTTTGTTTTAACTCTCTCTAATCAGAACTGGAAAATTTCTGAATAGTTTCATTTTGGAGAGAAAACTTTAGATCAGCTCTTTCAAGCAATGTCATCTTAGAATGTAAGGAAATTAAATATTACTTCTCTACTTCAAACCAAAGGAAAATACTTTAAACTTTTTCAGCAGTTATAGCTCTGAAACAATATAATTTATAATGAGCAGCAGTTCATAATCTAACACATGAATGCTCCAGTAATCATACATCTAATTGGAATATGCCAAAAAATCTTGTTTCCAAAACACAAATAATGCTAATTTTATGCTCTTATCCTAAACTAAAATTTATATGGGTAAGGAAAATATCTGGATGGCAGGAAATGATCACATTAATATCCCATGATCTGTGTTAACTTTACCTCTTGCCTGTGTGTATTGGGATGCGTACACTTTTTCAAATTATGTTTGTAGTACCATACAGCTGCTTCTAATATAGGCACTCTTCTCTTGCAATTAAATACAGTTTATGGCAAAAGAGTATCTTCATAGAGTATAAAAGGACAACAAGCAATTCTTATTCAACAAGACAAAAGCTAATTACAACAGTGTAAAAATACAAGAGAGAAACTTCTGACACCTGATGCCTGTATCTGCAGTTGAGTTAGCTTTACAATTTAAAAGATATTTGGGAATATATATATATATATTAAAAGCTGGAAAGAATAGGTTTACCAAAGATTGCTGACTAAATTGGAGTATATACTTTAGCCAGAAAACAGGTCACTGTACTCATCTACGTATAAAGGCCTACTGGAGAATTACAAGGAAGCACCTTAAAGCAGAAAAGAATTAAAATAATAGCCAAAATACTATGGAGGATCCATAATAACGTAACTTAAGTATCATTATAGATGACAAAAGAGAACAAAAGTAAAAATAAGATTTTTCTCCTTGCAAGTGTACAGAATAAAATAATTTCTCAAGAAAGGAAGCACTGAAAAATGCAGTAAATGGAGTAACTTCATATAGAATTTAACGTAGTACTTGTAACCTACATAAACTAATTTACTAATGTTTTGCATGAAATGATAATATTAATGCATAATATAATTAAAATATTGTAGTATAGGGAGTAGACATGACCACTGTGCTTAAAGACCTGATTCCGCAAATACATGAGCAGCCACATATCTTACTGAACTCAACACGTAGCCTTAAAACACAATGGATTTGAGTGTCTGATGCTTGTAATTCTAATTCTAAATAATGTGATCTGGAAAACATCCTCCAAGGGAAGTGAATTTTAGAGAAGGAAGACGTAATACAATTTCTGTAGAAGACTGGTGCTCAGAAACTTAAAGAAGGTCTAGAAGAAAATGTAGATTCTGATTTGACAGATAAAACTACTTCTTTAGTGAGGCTGCGACAGTTAACAATGCAGGCCTTTGATATACAGAATTTTCTTGAAATAAAAAAAGAATAATCTTTCAGTTTGGTGTTCAGAGCTTTTTAATTTCTTTCTAGGCGCTTTGTGACATACTAAAATAAACACAAAGCTATTATTTGTTCAAGTAGCAGGGCAGTATACTCAACAGACAATTGCCTCCATTTCTTACTACTGTAACAACCTTAAGTGAGAGAAATAATTTGGAATAATTTTCTTTGTGAAACACTGAAATTGACAGCATCTGCCCGCAACCTGGCCAAAAAATGCAACAGTACACAGTCTCCCTCTGTGACATGGAGGTTGACATCCCTTCTCCTTTGCATTTCAGAGGAACACTTCTTCAATTTTCTTTACATAGATGGGTATATTACAAAGAGACCATGTTAGTTTAGGCTTTCTTCATTTTAAGCTTTTAGCATTTACATTGATGGATGATGGTGGTTCTTGACCTTTTGAAGTCATTTTGCTTTGTCCATTACTCACTTGCAAGCTTATTTGAAGCACCTCAGTATCATCCTTAAAGCAAGAATGTCACTCATATAATTATTTCACTATGCAAAGAGAAAAAATCTCTACTTAGTAGTAGATTCTTGTAGTTTAGATGTGTGTTTTTCCCTCTTTCCAGTGGAATCCTAATTATATCAGCCAGTCTTTTATGTCAGCAGACAGACTTTTTCTCAAAAGACTATTCTGTTATGTTAATCTGCCAAGTAATCTTTGCTCCATTATGACCAACAGAACCTTGTAGCACTGTGACTTCATTTTTGCATAATTCCCTTGTGAAAAAAATTCCCTCTGTAGAAGACTTGCAGAAAGCAACAACTCTAAGCTTTGTCCACTGCTTATGTAGAATGCTGATGTCACCAGTGATGGAACAAATTTACGTGGTATATTTTGTCCTCCCTTCTAATTTTTGTATCTGAGTGGCTGTGTGTGTGATGTGTATTTCTTGACTATTTTGTTGCTTTTAAAATAGTGGAAAACAGTATGTAATGTTGTGTACCATTGAGTGGGTAGCTAGTCCTGTCTTTATGTCAGTTGTCTATCTGAAATGCTTTTAAAACAAAATGTTTGAACGAAAGCCTTCTGTAGTCAAAAAGAAGGTGCTCATTTACTTGTATGTGCGAGTCAAAGGTCTCAGATCTGCCAAAGAATAAGCGGTACTCCATCTGCCAGAATAAACAGTGCCGTTCCTCCAATTATTAGACCAGCAAACAGGAAACTTGAGATGCAAGATGTTAAATGCTATTTTCTATTACAATGATAATTTTAAAAAAACTTTTAATACTAGACCTACTAAAGTTTTTTCCACAGTTACCCAAGGTAATGCACTGCATTAACCTAAAAAAATCAATGGTAACATTCTCTCTGTTATTTACAGGAAAAAAAAAAAGGGCAAAAGAACCACAGAGAGAGTTGTTTAGAAAATCTTTCCAGTTGCAAAAAAAGTCCAATTTTTGTTTTTTTAGAAGTCATTTAAGTCATTAAGACTCATCAGCTGAATATGAAACTTCTAATTAACTAGGCCATCATCACAGTTTGAGCAGACATAAGTAGAGTTGTTTAAGACACTGCTCTATGTCAGACACAAGACCCAATTTGCCTACACAGTGAAGATAAATCAAGATATTCCATTGTGTCAAGAAATACAAAACGAAGCAGATTTTAATTTCTTTTCTTCAAATGACAGAAGAAATAGAGGGAGATTGAGATGATAATATATCAGACTGTAAACTATAAATGGAATGCCTGTTCCACCTGAGGACGGTTACAAGTAGAGGCTGCCTTTCTTCTCTGTAGAGATAACCTTACTTTCACATTGGCCTGTACTCATTCCATATGTAAAGCAGGACATAAGGACTGCTCTTAATTTCAATGGGAGTAAAGAGAAATGTGTGTTTCTATGAAATGCTATGTCTCTATGGTCTGTTGTTCCAGTTCAGTAGAATATTTCATCTAGACTGATAAAATGAGGGGTTTTTTTTCTTAAGAAAAAACAGGTCTCTGAGACTGCCTTTTAATGTTCACTTGCTTAAAGCCTGACTAATACTTTAAATATGTGGAAATAACAAACTATTAGACTAGTTTCAAGAGCCAGGTTGGAGCAGATGACCTCCAGAGGTCCTTTCAAAAAACTTAAGCTACTCTAATTAGTCACTGCAAGAGGCAAAGCAAGTAACAGTCTAAGTATAGTATTTATATTTAAGTGCAATGGTATATTATCAAAAACTACAATTTTAAAAATATTTTTCTCTTCTTTGCTTTAGCTTGAACTCTAGTAAATCTTTACTGAATTTTCCTCTTAGAGTTCAACAGCTAAATTATTCAGGTAATAACCTATTTGGGCGTTTAGCAGAGCCCAGAAATCACCAGACTCTTCATAAATCATCTCTACAGAGTAGCCAAAAATTATCTCTTCCAGAAGCATGAAGAATTTTCCTGCAGCTGTAGTAATTGTATAAATCTGGGTACTATATCTGATGACAGAAACTCTTTCTTGTGATTCCGTAACTACAATATTAGTGGCATTTCTGTCTATTCTGTTGGGAAAGTCATTGTGCAATCCTTTCTTTTCCCTTTGCTCAGGGTTTCAGAGTTCTAAATACCCAGTTTGGTCTTTTTTTGACAACTGTTGACTGCTGCCTTGTGCAAGACACAAGCTCTACTCTTTAGGCCATCCCATGGCTTCCATGCAGCATGTCTCGTGGTGCAAGTGGTTGATCTAGAAGTCTGGGGCTAGAAGAATACAGATTTGCAATTTATACAGATTTCTTAATTTAAATTAGCTATCACTATGTGAAGTTTATGAAACATTTGTTCAGGTTGTAGAACAATTTTTTGATCATCTGCACCACCTGTTTGAATATGGTTACCACACTCAGCTCTATCTTGAAACTGTTAGCTTGTCTGACTCTGTGTATTTTCTTACTATTACTTTAAATGTTACGAATGAGATTAAATTTTTGAACTGAGTCAGTACTCTCCTGCAAAGTAAGAGAGAACCATGTTTTGGTCAGACTTTCTGCCTGGCTGTTGTTACTGTAAAGGCCACTGGGGGCAAGGTACACACAATGTTGCAGTCTATCCCCCACCCCCAAATTACAGTAAAAAAATTCAGTTCATCACAGTAAGTGGCAATCTCTGTTTTGCTAGGAGTCTCCCAGCACTTATAGCATTGAGTGATCTCACAGAGAGCAGAACAGCCACATCACACATCTGTGTGTAGAAAGGTCATGCTGAGTGGTATCACCTTGCCTGATGATCTGCTACAGGTTAATATATGTGTTATCTTCATATTTGAGGAGAATAAAAAAGGGTTAGGGAATTTTCAAGCCCAAGGACAGTTGTAGATATTCCAAGCACTGTTTCTTCATTTTACGTGATTAACATTATTACAGTGTTAAGAATGTCAGGAAGGTCAGAAAGGTATTTGCTGGCTCTGCTTGTCTCATGGTGTAGCAGTCAACCTGAGGACAAGGATAAGGTGCCCCAGCTGCAGGCTGATGTGCAGGTCTGAGGGGTGCTTACAGAGGCACAAGCCCCTAGCTGTTAAGAAACAAGTTGATCGTTTGACTGTGATTATCGGTGTAAAGTCTAGCACCTATGTAGAAAAACATCATGACCGTAAAAGCTGGAAGTGTAGATGTTGTGAACAGAACTGTAATGCCAGCCAGCACAAGTGGTTCATGCCTGTTGTCTAAAATCCAGAAGAAGGGCAGGGCTATATTATCTGTGGTGTGGAATGTATGCAGGAAAGCAGGATGTGTATCCCACACTACATTTTTGCCATGCAGTTATAACTGGATGCCTTAAGGATGAAGAAGAGACAGGAGGAAAACTGAATGAGAACGGGATTTTAAAAGGGACATGTCAGGTCTTGTGGACTTGATTCAGTTGTTTATGGGCACAAAGTTTTGGTGCTATGCTTTCCTGACACGTAATGCCAAAGGCTATGATGGTTGCTCTCATAGAATCATAGAATAGTTTGGTTTGGAAGGGACCTTTAAAGGTCATCTTGTTCAAACCCCTTGCAATGAGCAGGGACATCTTTGTTAGATCACGTTGCTCAGAACTTCCATGATTTGTTGTTAGTTAGGTTCTGAAGAAAAAATTGGGTGTGCAAAATATCACACAAGGTGGTAAATTCATGAACATAAAAGTACTCACCCTGAGTATATGTTTCATAGACTCAAAATTTTTGGAATTTCCCCAATTCTTTCAGCACTGATGACTTGCAAAAAAAAAAAACCACAACAACCCAAGTTACTATTGTCAACAAAGTGTAATAATCTTGAGGGAGGCTTCCAGGTCTTACAGGAATGTGACTATGATGACAACCCAGTACACATCCTGTGAGAAAGATGAAAGTGATTTGTTGCCCTATAAATCCCTTTTTTAGGGTACTATGCTGGCCTCTACTTGCATGTCGATGTAGTTGCTTATGTTCCTTAAGCCTAACACAGCTGTGCTCCTTCCTCTCCTTTAGATAGTTATCATAAGAGGAAAAAGGGGGATATACAGCTTACTCCATTCAATGGCTTATGTTTGTGTCCAAAAAGTGAAATGTTTGAATTTGTAATGAATTACAAGGTGATAAATGTCAAGTAGATCCTACTCCTTGGATGGCTCTGTAGACACTGATTGGCTGCTACAGCTTTTGATTTAATGGATGCTTTTCCTATGGTGGTATCAAATGCTACTGTGAAAACATCTAGAAATCCCTGGCAGGTGTCACCTTTGGATATCTGTATTTCATAACACACCAAAAGGGGGATCACTCAAGAGATTTGCTTTCAGCAGCATAGCAAATGCCACTGCCCTAATTACAGGGATCCTATTTTGTTGTAAACACATTTATTGAGGCATAGATTTTTCTTTCTGGCTTTGACACTTCAGCTGAAGGCCCCAAATGCAAATAATAAAACAAGAAACACTGAAAGCAAGATCTGCTTAATTTTGTGGGCCACTATGTTTTTATGAGTTATGTACAATAAAAAGACCCATGGCCCTGTGTTGAATTGGAAGCACAAAGTGTCCTTTTTCCAAGTCTAGCCTGCCTGTCAGATGATGTCTCTCTTGATGCAGCTCTGTTCATGGGATTTGCTGTACAGTGGAATTAAAATAGAGGAATGCCAAGAAGGGATTCACTGCACAGGATTATTAGCAGATTTTGTAAGGTTGACACAAAATCAATCATGAATGCCATCAAGAAATTAAAGTTATATGTTTTCCCAAGGTTTTGAAATTTAATATTGATGAACGGTGCTATAAGTATCTGAAGGGAAGGTGTCAAGAGTATGGGGTCAAACTCTTCTCAGTGGTGCCAGATGACAGGATAAGAGGCAATGGGTATAAACTAAAACACAGGAAGTTCCACATGAACATGAGGAATAACTACTTTACTGTGAGGTTGACTGACCTTTGGAATACATTGCCTTGCCAAGAAAGATTGTGTAGTTTCCTTTTCTAGCAATATTCAAGAGGTATCTGTATGCAATACTGAGCAATCTGCTCTAGGTGACCATGCTTGAGTAGGGAGATAAACCAAATGACCCCCAGTGCTCCCTTCCAGTCTGAATCTTTCTGTGATTGTCACATGCTTTGTGGTAAAAGACTCCTTCAGCTTTGAACCAAAGCTAAGGAAAGCAACAGGTTGATAGTCTGTTATTTGACCACTTCTTTTTTTTTTTTTTTTAACACTTTTTAGATTTTACCTGCAAGGGTTCTTTACAAGAATTTTTATTATTATTATTATTTTTATGTCCTACTGATTTAGGAGCACAAATCCCCGTCAAAATCCTTGTTTCTGTTACCAGTATAGAGCAATGTGTGTGAAAATACCAGTAACTTGAACACAGAGTAGAACCCAGATTCTTTTTTGCATGGCTTCCCACTAAGCTGATATTAAGAAGAATATATCACTGAAATGCACAGAGCAAAATAATCTTCAAATATCTCTTCACAAAACATGAAAATAACGAAAAGCCTTTGGACTTGGTGACTTATCGTTTTATTGTTGGAAGATAGAACTGCTGGATGAACTTGCATAGTCTTCAGCTCACTGCAATAGAATCCTACAGGCATTTTAATGTTAGATATATGCAGTGAGGTCTTGCCAGAAGATGAGAAAGATATCAGAAGTATGTCTTTTTAAATTGTCACTCCAAGTAAAATACGGGCTATTCATATACTTGGTTTCTGGTTCATTATAACTTGCTTGTTTATTCTCCCTGTTCAATGCATAATCACTTGTAACGTAAAATCTGTCTGGCAAGCATAAGTTAGATATAACAGTCAAACTGACTTCTTTTCTTCTCATGTATTGTCTGTACTCAGAGAAAGCCCAAGTTCTGCCACCTCCCCTAACTTTTCCTGTGCAACCCAAATTTTGTTTGGTTTATTTCCCTTGGCTAGTGATCCAAACCCATTTAAGACTAATAGGTATGTACCTCTGTAACTGAGTGAATGAGCTGAAGCCAGAGAGGGTTTTGCAAACGTACCTGTGGGTCTGTAGTCCCTCTGTTACTTAGGTTAATGTGTTCTATGAGAAGAAGCTGATAAAAAGGCG